>OY987191.1:567500-745000 GCA_963920625.1 Dinocampus coccinellae | reverse complement strand
TATTTGAATTTATTTTGTTCTTACAGTTGGAAAAGTTATGATTAAGGATGACAATGGTGCTGGGGGTTCGACAACGTCTGCAGCTGCAGTTGAAAAACATTTTAATATGCACGGTATTTACAGTTTACCACCGCCAAATTCAGGCGCAATTGTACCCTCACAACAATCACAACGACCAATGAAACATTCATCTGGTGGTGGTGGTGGTGGTGGTGGTAATCGAGATGATACGTCACAAGAGGATCAAGACTTTCTCTCATCACCTCATCGTATGTTTTTTCTTTTTTTTTTTTTATCTTCTTTCTTAATTAATTATACATCTATAATTACGTTATAATTAATATTTCTAATTTGTTTATTTTTATTCTTTATATTTGACAGTGTGGCGAGATCATCCGTATAAAGTTCCCGATGACATTACGGAGAAAGGTAATGAGAATAATAAATAATTCATGAAATTTATCTGTGATAATTGTGTTTATTTACTTGTTTGTATTTGTAGCTAAAATGGTGAGACAACAGAAGAGAGAGAGTGAGAGTAAACCACATATCAAAAGGCCAATGAATGCGTTCATGGTATGGGCAAAAGATGAACGTCGGAAAATATTAAAAGCCTGTCCTGACATGCACAATTCAAACATATCAAAAATACTCGGTAAGTCTTGAGATAATATTTTTATTAATTTTTATATTTATTAATTGATTAATTGGTTGATTATTATATTGGTTTAATTTGAATTTAGGTACAAAATGGAAGGGAATGTCAAATTCAGAAAAGCAACCGTATTATGAGGAACAATCGCGATTATCGAAATTGCATATGGAAAAACATCCGGATTACAGGTATCGACCGCGTCCAAAGCGAACGTGTATTGTTGATGGTAAAAAAATGCGAATATCTGAATACAAATCATTGATGCGACAACGTAGACAAGATATGCGTCAATTGTGGTGTCGCGATGGTGGACCAGAAATAGGATTTTTATCACCAGTTAGCGCTGATTTAAATTCACAACATCATCCACCTGGTGCTGGACCATCGGCACGACCATCACAATCACCCCCAACTAATTTATTAAATGGTGGCGGTGGAGTTAGTGGTGGTGCTGGACCCAGTCAAGATCATTCCGCATTTTATTATCCACAAGATAGTTTATCACCAAGTGATATAATGAATTTTTCACCGGATAATTCTGGTTCAATTAGTGGTTATGATGCTAGTCCACGACAGCATCATGATGAAGATTGAACAGTGGCTCCGGGTCAGCCTCTATGGCAACCCGGAGCATCAAGAATTGTTCGTGAACTTTATTGGTAACAAGAAAAACAAAACAGAAACTATTTCAATTCGCCATAAATATCATTTGTATTATTTCTTTTTCTTTTCTTATCTTTATTATATTATTTTTTTTTTTAATTTTTATTTCATCTTTGAATTATACTCACTTTGTTTTTCTCCTTGTGCCATGAAAAATAAGAGAAGAAAAAGCTAAAAAACAAAAAAACGAAATTGATATATAATTATTATCAATCAATCAATCAATCAATCAATCAATCAATCAATCAATCACTTATATATATATATATTACGCGCCAAAGTAGAAAATAATATTTAGGCCATTGGAAAAATATATAAAGTGAATGAATATGAATTAATCGACTAAACACACAAACACCATTTCCTTTTTTTTTTTTTTGTTTTATTTTCAATAGGAAATATAAAATATTTAGAAATAAAATAATTACACACGATCGATACGTAAAAATGGTGGTAAATATTAAATGATAATCAAAATGAAAAATAGGAGAAAGAAAAAAAGGAGAAAAAAGTGAAGCGAGTTGCGATGAGAATAAGGGGAAATAAAGGATAAAAATGAAGTAAAACTTCAAAAATGTATATGAAACCATGTGAGAAAAAAATTTTTTTAAATGCATAAATTCGTACTCAGTGAATATTTAATGGATAGCAAAAATGGAATATAAAAATCCATTTATGATATTGTATTGTGTAAAAAGAAATATTTTATTTTATTTTCTGCTTTTTTATTCTATTCATTTCTTTTCCAGACTAACAAAGTCACGAGTGTTGGAAAGAAAAGCCATTAAACCATTTGCAAACAAAATATTTTCCTCTTTCTCACTCTATCTCGCATGTATGCACTTATACAATTCTTATACTTATACAAAAGCCGAGAATGCAATTGACATTCTCATTCGTTTTATATTACAAGCGAGAGGAAAAATCAAAAGATAAATTGAGAATTAATTTAACAATGAATTTGGTCATTTTCATTTGTTTATAAATATATAAAATTATAAATATAAACTATTTCATATAATGAATAACTAAATTTAAACAGAAAAAAAAAAAAAAAAAAAAAAAATGAATACACACAAAGAAATCAAATGAAAGAAATAAATTCAATGTTTATATAAACAAATAAATAATTCTCTTTATATATAATGAAAATTTACTGAAAAAAGTTGAGAATAAAAATAAAAATGAATAAATAAATGAATAAATAAAAGGGAAAAATAAAAAAGAAAAGAAATTAAATACGAATGAATCAAATGAATGAATTAAAATAAAATACTTAGTACTTATAGTATTTTTATTATCATTTTATTTATTGAATTTCATATAAATTATGATATTCGCAAGAAAATAAAAATAATAATTATAATTAAATAAAAAAATAAATAAATAAAAAAATAAATAAATAAATAAATAGATAACTAGAACATGATATAAAATTTTACAATATATTTCCGATTTTAGAATGAAAAATGAGAATAAATATTATTTAAATTAATGCAAATAAAAAAAAATGCATTAGATAGGGGTTAAATTGTAGTGGTGAAAATTGAAGAGGAGAAAAAAAAAAAAAAAGGCCATGAATAAGAAGATAGAGATAAAAGCATAATAATTTTGTTTTTTTATTTTTATTTTTTATTCTTTATTTTTTCTGTTTTTTTTTTTTTTTTATGTTAGAGCGCGATGTGATAAATAATAAATACTTATATGTGCCAAATAGCGCGTGTGTGACGCCATTGGCTCAGAGGAAAATGAGAATAATGAAAAAGAAAATGAATCGGTAGAGGAGGAAGAATTTGAAGAAGATGAAGTTGAAGATGAAGAAGAAGAAGAGGTGGAGGAGAAAAAAAAAAAACAATTTTATCATCATTTATTATATAAAAATTTTTTTGTTTTTGTTTTGTTCGATCCCCAATTGTTGTTTATAATTAAATTCAGTGCAATTTTAAATGGAACAAAATAAAATGAATATCCAATCGAATAAACACAACAGAATAACTAGGTACCTAATATATAATTTTATAATAAACAAAAAGAAAAAAAAAGAAAAAAAAAGAAATAAATAAATAAAAAATGAATGAAAGAAATAAAAGAGCCAGTATCCTCAAATTAGCAAACAAAAGAAAAAGAAAAAAATATACGAAATTGTGTGATGAATTCAATTGTAAATTGACGAGCATAAAATCGATATGAGTGAAAAATAGTAAAATCAATTCATGATTAATGAGGGTAAATTGGCGGATAGGGAATAAACGTAGGATTAGAATTAAATGTTAATATTTATTTTATGTACATAAATGAAAAACAAAAGCAAAAAAAAGTGTCGAAAAAAAAAAAAAAAATAAGTTATTTCTTGAATTGTGTGTAATTCAATGTTTTGAACTAATTTGTATTTTTTAATTCATCAATCATATATATATATTTATATATATATATATTTTTTTAATTTTTATTTATCATTAACATCAATACCAACAAAAATATCAACTCCACGTACACATAATGGGCCGGGCGTCTAAAATATTATTATTATTATTATTATTGTACAGTGTAATTATAATTGTGATTGCGTGAGCATGCGAAAAAACAAAAAAAAAAAACCAGTGGTTCATGTAATTAATTAATTAATTAATTAATCAATCATCGTAGAATTTTAACACACGTTGATAGTGGGTATACTCCTTTTTTTTTCTGGTTTTTTTTTTTGTTTTATATATTAATTTTTCTTTTCCTACATATATATATATACATATTTTTTTTTTTTTTTTTTTTATGTTTATTTTATTATATCTTATTTTTATTCCTATTTTTATAATTTACTTG
This sequence comes from Dinocampus coccinellae, assembly GCA_963920625.1. Classification (NCBI taxonomy): domain Eukaryota; kingdom Metazoa; phylum Arthropoda; class Insecta; order Hymenoptera; family Braconidae; genus Dinocampus; species Dinocampus coccinellae. The sequence continues at coordinate 740,862 of OY987191.1, read as the reverse complement.
ATGTAATTTAATCTGTATTTTTTTCATCATCATTTTTTATCGTTTCACACCATTTTTCTTTTTTATTTTTATTATTATATTATTTCTATCTTTTTATTTTATTTTATTTTATTTTATTTTTTTAATCATCATTGTCATTATTATTGTTAATTATTATGAACAATTAATTTTTATGTTAAATAATATTTAGAAATTTAACAAAACAATAAACAAAACAATATCATATGAAATGATATGAAGTTATAAACAAACAAAAAAATCAAGATTTATTATTATTATTATTATTGTTAATATTATTATTATTATTATTATTAGTATTATGTAAAGAGAAGTTGTACGTGCCAGTTTTTTTTTTTTTTTGAAATTGAAAAAAGAAAAACAATAATAATGAAGATATTATTTAAATATTTGTTTTATTATAATTCTTTTTTTTTTTTTTTTTCTTTTTTTTTTAGTACAATGAAATATGAAATAGTACTAATAAAAAATAAATAATACTCATAAATTATTTGATTAATTGATATCGTTTTTGTTGTCTTTTTTAATTTAAATTTAATATATTTATATGTGAATTCTCGTCTTCTGAATCGATTCAATCATGAAATAATGAAAAATAAATGAATAATCAATTAAATAATCGGTTAAAGCTTTACTATTGATTCTGAGCGTGAAAATTATTAAATTATCTATTATATAATTGAGTATGTACATATATATATATATATATATATATATATATTATGTGCCATAAACTCTTATTTCATTTATTCAATCATTTTTCTTTTTATATTAATTTCAATTTTGAATCCTGCGATCGATAATGGCATTGTATGAATATATATATATATATATATATATATATATATATATATATATGTATGTATGTATTTTTTCGTTTATCACTTGGGTTGTCTATGGATTTTTTTATCAGGGAATGAAATTAAAGAAGGAAGAAAAAAGAAAAAAAAAACAAAAAACAAAAAAATAGCGATGGTGAGGAAAAAAAAAATAAAAATAGGAAATATAAATAAATGATGAAATTTTAGTGGATTGTAAATCTATTATTGGTAATATAAATAATTATATAATTTAAAAAAATAAGATATATTTAAATTGTATTTGTATAAGATAACAAATTACTAACAGAGAATTTCATATAATAATTCCAGCTCTGCTGTAAAAGAATATAGAAGAAAAAATGAAGAAAAAAGGAACAAAAAAAAAGTTATGGCAATATAAATTTGATTTCTTTTTTTTTTTCTAGATTTACGTTGTTATTACATATATATATTTATTAAAAAATAATAAATCCGGTAGATACTATCCGGTTAAACATGTATAAATATATACAAACGATGAAAAAAAAAAAAAGAAAAAAGAAAAAAAAATGGAAAATGATGATTACATATGATGGTACATTTAAATAAATAAATTAATGCTTTCACTGATATTCATACACGTCTTTCATTCATCAATCGTTATTTTTATTTATTTTATGTTAATAATTATTATTTTTTGTATTCCATTTATTCATTCATATTTCTGAAATGAAAAACTAAATTTAAATATTTTTAGGTTATACATGGCAGTGCATTGAGATGTGGTCAATGGAAACTCCTATATAATTCTATGTTCCTGATACAATTCGAGATTATGAGTAGAAATTGAAAATTCTATCCAGACACTATAACACAAGTTGGTGGCAAATCTTCGAGAGTCTCCTCTATTTCATCCCTTCCACAAATTGAATACATTTATTTACGGACTGTTGAACATTCCTATCCTGGTTTATCACATTATGTATGAAGATGTTCCATATTACGTTGGTGCTGGAGGTGCATAAAATACTCGTGATGCTGGATTATTCTAGAAGTCTAATTGAAAATCCCACTACTTGATCAACAATCTGGAATGCAGAAGTATATAAATAATATTGAAAGAACAAACATATTTTTCGAAATTGAGAAAATAAATAATAATTCAAATTATATGTGACAAATCTTACCAATTTAATTGGCGTCGATAAATTGGTACTACTGTGACAATTCCGGCCATATCAACTACTTCGGTCATTATTTCTTGTCACCTTCATGGCCTCAGAATGATTGATATCGTTTTCATCACTCATAAAATCATTTCTATCCCATCTTATGTGATTCCTAAAATTATTCCTAATGTTTTTTACTGTTCCTACTGATCCCACAGCAAATATCATCATTTCCACGACTCCTAAGATTATTCCGATTACCTCTGAAATCATTTTATCCGTTTCTACTACTCCTAATATTAGTTAGTTTCATCACTACCAAAATTATGACAGCCAACCCTATCGCCCCTCAAATTAGTTCTATCATTTTCCATCATCCTTGACATAGCTTCTTGTGTTCCTACCAAGCTTTAAAGACAGTCTATCATCACTGCTACCCTTAAAGATATTTCTATCGATTATACTACCTCCCAAATTTACTTCTTTCTTTACTTCTACCTTTCCAACAACCACCAATGTAAATTTCTCGATATACCCACCCCTAAAATCATTTGTATCATTTCTACCACCCTCAATATAGTCCGAAGTATTCCAACTACTTCTAATCATTTCTCCCACCCATATCGACCCTTAGATAACCTTCCACATCTCCTCCACCCTCTTGAGATAGTAATAGTAAATAAATAATGTGTGAACATTAAGAACTACAATAAAACATATTTTAAGTTGATATGTTGAGTTTTTTTTGTTATCCTACTGATTTAAATATTTTTCAAGACTTTTTCGGAATTTTTTTTCGAAATTTCGATCCAAAATTTTGAATTTCCCGCCAAAAATTCCAAAATTTTAGTTCAAATTTTTCCCGTGAAAAGTTAAAGGAGGAGCCACATTCGCAAAATGGCGGATTTTTTTCGATTTTAAGAGAAAAATCCAGAGAAATCGGCCATTTTGCGAATGTGGCTCCCCTTTTAACTTTTTACGGGGAAAATTTGAACTAGAATTTTGGAATTTTTTGGCGGGAAAAATAAATTTTTAGTTCCGATTTTCCCCGTAAAAAGTTAAAGGGGGAGCCACATTCGCAAAATGGCGAACTTTTTCAATTTTAAGAGAAAAATCCCGAAAAATCGGCCATTTTGCGAATGTGGCTCCCCCTTTAACTTTTCACGGGGAAAATCGGAACTAAAATTTCATCTTCCCGCCAAAAAATTATTTTTCCCGCCAAAAAATTCCAAAATTTTAGTTCCGATTTTCCCCATAAAAAGTTAAAGGGGGAGCCACATTCGCAAAATGGCGAACTTTTTTCAATTTTAAGAGAAAAATCCCGAAAATCGGCCATTTTGCGAATGTGGCTCCCCCTTTGACTTTTTACGGGGAAAATCGGAACTAAAATTTTATTTTTCCCGCCAAAAAATTCCAAAACTCTAGTTCAAATTTTCCCCGTAAAAGTTAAAGGAGGAGCCACATTCGCAAAATGGCCGATTTTTTCCAATTTTAAGAGAAAAATCCAGAAAAATCGGCCATTTTGCGAATGTGGCTCTCCCTTTAACTTTTTACGGGAAAAATTTGAACTAAAATTTTGGAATTTTTTGGCGGGAAATTCAAATTTTGGGATCGAAATTCCGAAAAAAATCCCAAAAAAGTCTTGAAAAATATTTAAATCAGTAGGATAACAAAAAAAACTCAAAATATCAACTTAAAATATGTTTTACTGTATTTCTTAATGTTCATACATTATTTATTCACTATTACTATCTTACAGAGGGTGGAGGAGATGTGGAAGGTTATCTAAGGGTTGATATGAGTGGTATAAATGATTTAGGGTAGTTGGAATACTTGGGACCATTCTACGTGTAGTAGAAATGGTATGATGGGTATGAGAAGTGGGTAGGTTGATGGAATTACACTTAGGGGTGTCAGAACGGTGGAAGTAAATTTGGGGGGGAGATAGAATCGATAGAAATACCTCCAAGGGTAACAGGAGAGATGGAATTGATTTTACGGGTGGTAAACATGGTAGAATAATTTCTAGGACTAGTAGAAACGCTAGAAACGTTGTTAGGGAAGGCCGAAGGGGATAGAATCAGCTTCAGGAGTGGTAGGAATAGCTGAAAGGATTTTGAGGGTGGTAAAAATGATGGAAATGATATTGGGGGTGGCAGAAATAGTTTCAATAATGTTGAAAGTGGTAGAAACACAAGAAATAATGTTCGAAATCGATGAGATGATGAAATTCATTTTATGAATAATAAAAAGAGTAAAATAATTCTGAAAATTGTATGAATAAATTTTGGGACTGACTGAAATAATAAAATGAATCCGAAGGGCAGCAGTAATCGTTTAATGATTTTAAGGAGTGGTAGAAACTAATGCAGAGGAGTGATAAGAATAATTTTGAAAGGTACAATTATTGGAATAACATTGGGGATAGTAAAAAGGGTGGTAATGATTTTAGGGATAGTTAGAATAATCTCAGGAATAGAGGAAATCATGACATTTATCTCGAGGGGAGTAGGAACAGTAAAAACAGTAGGAATAATTTCAGGAATTACATAAGATGTGGCGAAAATGATTTTAAGTGTGATGAAAAAATTACATGGATTATTTTGAGGTTATAGAGGTAATGAGAATCATTCACTTATAGAGTAAAAACAATTTACTTTTTGAATTTTAAATTTTTGATATCTCACATTTACATTTCTAACCTCTCAGCTGATATAAAATAATTCATTATTATACCCTCAAAATATTTATATCATCGAAAAAATTATATAATATCAAGCCGATTTTCAAAAATACAAAATGAATGCGCAAATATATCGGCGCATACGCTAGAGCAATAGATTGCATGGATTGGTGCCACCAACTTGCATTATAATACCCGGATAAATATTTTAATTTTTATTCGAAATATCAAATTGTATCAGGAACATATAATAACGTAAGAGTGCATAATCACATCCTAAAGCGCATGCGCCAATACTTGTGTGTATAACCTAACATAATATTAAAGCATAATAATCAATATCTATTTAAAATGATTATTAATCATATATACAATTTTTTTTTCTTTTTTCATCATCATGGTTCATTAATTCAAATAAATTAATCTTTCATATTAATTTAAATAAATAAACTGATATAAAATGTTGTAAAACAGGATTTTAACACTTCAAAGTTGACCACTGGAAAGTTCCGGTGATAGCAGAACATCAACTTCAAGTCATTTTAGCACCCATAAATGTATTAGCACCTATTTATATACGCCAAATGAAAGTTGAGAATATTTTCTATTACAAACGAGTCCACCGCACACTTCCTAGATGACTTGAGCATAATCTTCATCAGAGTATCGTGATATTTTGCATTGGATATACCACAAAGTAGTGGCACAATAAAACAATTTATATCATAAATTGTTAAAATTCAAATTAATAATCAACAAACAATTGAAAATACAATCAACAATGATTTTCATAATAATAATTACAATTATTACAATTTATTATTACTTAATTTCTAATTACAATTATTGGAAATCAAAAAATGTGCCTGGACCATGTCCATCATTGATATTTGGTAATACGAAAAGCTCAACTTTATTAAAAGAAACAATTGGCGAGTGTTTAAATAAAATCTATCGTATGTACAGTGAATTACCATATGTTGGAATTTATGAATTAAGAACACCCGTTATCTTAATACAACATCCTAAACTTATAAAATTAATTCTCGTCAAAGATTCCTCACATTTTCACGGTAATATATATTAATATTATATTATTAATTTACAATGAATAATTATATTTATATATTTTTTAGGACGTGGTATTGTAATGAATGAAAGTGCTGATCCACTTTGTGCTAATTTAATTAATTTATCTGGTGCACGATGGAGAATGTTACGTTCAAAATTAACTCCAGCATTTACTTCGGGAAAAATAAAGCAAATGTTTCATCTTATGGCTGAATCATCGAATAAATTCAATGTCAGTATTATAAATGAATTTATATAATTAAAAATATTCATAATTATTATTGAAATATTAATTAATATTTAAAGAAATTCGTGGATAAATATGCCGAATACGAAGATACAATTGAATTTCGTGATTTAGCGGCAAAATTTACTACAGAAGTTATCAGTACGTGTTGTTTTGGATTAGAAACAAATTCAATTCAAAATAATGACTCGGAATTCCGATCAATGTGTAGAAAAGTCTTGGATCCATCATTAATGATAAGTTTGAAGAGAATGATAAGATGGTATTTACCAGGATTATTTCAATTTTGCGGTATGAGTTTGACCCCAACTGAGGTATGATAAATATTCTATATAAATAATTTAATTTATATAATATAATAAACGACGATTTAATTTATGTGTGTCAACATTTTGTCATTTGTACAGGTGAGTGATTATTTTTTGAGTGTAGTGAAAAATATGATAGAATATCGTGAACACAGTAAAATTATTCGTCATGACATGATGCATTTGTTGATGCAATTGAAACGCGGTGAAAAATTAAATGATGATGAAAATGATGAGGAAAATCATGAAATTACCAGTGATACAAATGAAAATACATCAAATCAAAAATATCCAGAAATTGGTAATAACAATATTAAATAGTATAAATTAATTATAATAATTATTATATATATATATATATATATATATGAAAAATAATTTTAGTTATGGATGATAAAACTATTGCTGCACAAGCGTATATTTTTTTTCTCGCTGGCTTTGAAACATCATCGACAACAATAAGTTTTGCTATGCACGAACTTGCTGCAAATCCAATAATACAAGACAAACTTTACAGTGAAATAAATAATACACTTAATAATTATGGTGGAGTTTGTTACGATGCAATTAATAATATGGAATATTTAGATCGTGTTATTCGAGGTGATTTATATACAATTAAATATTATTTATTTACGTTATGTATTTCAAATAAATAATTCAATTTTTATTCTTATTTATTACTATAGAAACACTACGAAAACATCCACCAGTTGAAGTTGTTCCACGTGTGTGTAATAAAAAATATTTAATACCAGGAACCAATTTGATTATTGATGAAGGAATAAAAGTATTGATACCAATTCGTGCAATTCATCATGATCCAAAATATTATCCAAATCCTATGGAATTTAATCCCGATCGTTTTTTCGATGAGAATAAAAAATTACGTGAAAATTGTACATTTTTACCGTTTGGTGATGGTCCGAGAATTTGTATTGGTAAATATATTATTGTTTTATCATTGAAATATTACAATTGATTTATAAATTATTAAATTTTACCTTTTTTTTTTATTTATTTATATCAGGTACCCGATTTGCATATACACAAATAAAACTTGGTCTTGTTGCACTTTTAAAGGACTATCAAGTTTTTTTATCATCAAAAACCACAGAGCCATTGGAATATGATCCAACGGCAAATATTTTAACGAGTAAAAGTGGAATTTGGCTCAAAATATGTCGGCGAAAGTAAAAATTATAAAAACAAAAAATACAATTTATAATTTTTTAAATTTTACTGTATTTTTTAATTTATAAAAATTATTTTTGATAAATTCAATGTCATTGAATATCAATGATTTATTTGACAATATTTAATTTACTGACATAAATTTAAGGATATCACATTTAAAATGATATGCGTATATAAATTTGACATATAATTGTGGATATCTGAGATTTTTTTTGTTTCAAAAATGATCTTCCACAGTTGATAATAAGAAGAAATAAAAAATATGTACATTCATCATATTTTTTTTTACATTTTCATAGAAAAGAAAATTTTATTTTCACCTATTATTGTTCAATAACAATAATTAGAAATAAACAAAAAAAAAAAATATATAAATATATGTAAGCAATATTAAATAATTATTCGTTGAATTTTCTAAGTATTCCAACGTTTTTCATTTGCTCTTCATCAAAATTATAACCAAGTTCAATTCTATATTACTGTAATCAATTAAATTACAACTAAATGATTCATTGAAAATTTGTTATTACTACTTTTACTAATATTATTAATATTAATTTATGTATATATTTATTATACAACTTTGGTCATCTGGAAATAATGCATTTATTTATACATATAAAAAAAAAAAAAATGAAATTAATTTAATTTTCCCAAGTGAATTATTAATTAAATTTAAAGAAGACTATATTGTTTGTTTGTTTTGTTCTTTTTCTTTCTTTTTTTTCTCCATTATAAATATGTGAAACGTTATAAAAGTGCAAAAATTAAAATATTCATCTATTTATTCACTATTATTATTATTATTATCATTAATTTTTTTTCGTTTATCAATTATGGAAGCCAGGGAAATTCCAATTAATATATTTTTAGATTTCATTTAAAAATCTTCTTTTTTTTTTTGTTTAGCTATTTTTTTTTTTTTTTTTTTTTTATATTTTCATTCATTATCTTTCAGATTAATAATAGAAATAAATTATGGCACGTGATCAGTATCGTGTGAGTTTTAATTGTTCACCACTCATCGAAATAATAATAATAATAATAATAATAAAATATATTGTAAATTGTGATAATGAAAAATGTAGGAAAATTTTGATTTTGATTTTGTTTTTTTCTTTTTTTTTGAAATACAATCGTTCACGTCAGTGACTGACGTTCATTCACTTATTTTTATATTATTAGGTATTTTGATTTGATTTTTTTCGTTTTTTTTTCTTTTGCATATCTGTCAGTATTAGATAGCACTTTGGTAATAATATTTTTTATAGATAAATTATATCGAATTATGATCAATGTGATTTTTTTCTTCTCATCTTGTCCATTTTGAATAATATAAAAAAATAATAAAAAAAATTAATCAATTTGAAATATTGAGATTGAGAAGATTAAAAAAATGAAAATAATTGTAAAATAGCAAATTATACTACACCTCAAATTCTTTACGTACTACATAAAATTTATGTTTTTTACTCAATAAACCCCAAATAACTGCGGTATTTTCAATAACTAAATTAAATGGTATTGTCGCTAATGCACCACAAATACAGATGATATATTGTGCAATACCATATCGATGAAGTGAAAATGATTTTATCACACCAAATATATACATATAAATACTAACTGCACCTATAAATCCACACAATATATCAATGAATAATGGACAAACAATTGGGCATAATCCAGCGAGGACTAAATTCGATGTTGATAATGGCAACGTAACCCATGCATACCACGAAATACTAAGTAATAATTTTTTACGCAATGGTATAGCTTTTGAATGTACAACTAAGAGAATACCTTGGAGCCATCGTTTTCGTTGTTGCAAAAAATCCCACAGTGTGAATGGTGATTTTTCCCACATTTCTCCATCAATAAAATCAAATGTATACCCTTGAGTGTACGCCTTCATTGCGAAAAAACAATCCTCAGCTATTGAACCATCCAAACCATTGTCAAATGATACTTGTCTTTCTGCGTGCATCTAAAATAAATAAATGAATAAATAAATAAAATGATTACATCATTTATATATAATAAAAATATTTATATTTATTACTTGTGAAACAACGTATGATCCTTTCATACTAAACAATGGACGATGAAACATTTTAAATTGTAATCTCAATTTTCCCATGTCGTCAGTAACACGAAAACTGTCCGCCAATGTTGTCATCCAATTAACAACATTTTCATTTGCATAAGTTATTAATCCTTGACCAAATTGATGTTTACCATTCATAACAAAATTTAATATACCACGAATGGAATTTTCTGTTAATAATGTTTCCTCATCTAAATGTACAATCCAATCATTATCAGCTAATTCATTAACTGATGTCTCAAGACAATACTGCAATGCACGTGCTTTAAATAAAGCTCCACTGCTTGTACGATAATTCGTTGGAACAATTAATTGTCTTATACGTCGATGTGGCGCTAAATTAATTGATTTATCACTAACAATTTCAATTTGAAAATTTTCCAATCTTACTTCAGTACACTTAATTAAATTACGTTCAACATTTGTTCTAACTAATTGTGGATAATCACCACGAGTCACAACACGAAAACAAATAAATGGCGCTAATAATGGTGAACCTTTTAATTCAACTTTTCCCGGGAATGCATTGTAAATAATTAAGCCAAAAAAATTAAATAATACTTGAGGTAATGCCAAAAATGTTAGGAAACGTAATAAATATAATATTGTTGCACCAACATAACCATACATTAACACTGGATCAATATTATTTCTATTATTACTCTCACTATTGTTATTCCACTTGAATGCACCAGATGTATATTCAAATATTAATATAACTATTGTCAAAAGGCAACAGTGTGAAATATGTCGTATACTGCTCGTGTGCATATCTGAAAAAAAAAAAATTATATTTTATATAGTTCACGAAAACTACAATGAATTTTAGATTTAATATGATTCATGAAAAATGAAATTGAGAACAATGAAACTAATGTAAAGAGATAACGGGCTTTAATCAAATATGACTAATAGTTATTTATAAAACTGGAAAAAAAAAAAAATTGTTTACTTTTATTTGATATATTACACAATAAATAATATCTTTTTTAAATTGAATAAATGAATAATAAATAGAATATTTACCGAATTTTTCCCACTTTGTCTATAATTAATTTATTTTAAATTCATAAAAATATTATATATTCGAAAGTACACGATTAAAATTAGAGGTTACATGTGAAAAATTAAACTCAAAGTAATAGAATAGAACGATAATAATCATCTGAACAAGGTTATGCCGAGTTCGGTATTTATACACACACACACGCACACAGGTATATTTAGGTGTCAATTACCGTACAATGCGATATTGTATGAGAATGGTAACAAAATATATAAATTGATTGTATACAACAAATAATAAATACATGTTGTACGGGTACGCTACACAATTTTATTCATATAAATAAAGATTATCACGGCCAATAGGAGGCAGCACATCAAGGAGTCCGAGCCTCTAGTGGAGAAATAAATAACTACAATTAAAGCGCGCGTTTTATTTACTTATTTGAAAAATCAGTCACGTACACACACACGATTGTGATTTCTGGAACATATGATCTCCTCAACGCACAAAACCTACTTCCACTGATTCTACTTTCTTCTGCTAGGTAGCGCGTTGACATATGTGAATTTTCTAATACACACTTACCAATTTTATTTATGTCATGTAATATTTCTTGTTTTTTTTTTGTTTTTTTTTTTTAGTGGGAAATTTATCGAGATGTAGTTTGCGGATGTTATTATTGTGTGTGTATATAAATATATACATAAATGATTCATGTGTAAAAAAAGAAAACGCAATAAAATTATATTTGTAATAATAATTAAAATGCGGTAAGTAAAAATATAAAAAATATAATTGCAATTTGTTTGATTCTTCTATGTTTTCTTTTTACAACAAAAAAAAAATGTATAAATTGGTACTTTTTTTTTTTTTTTTTTCCTTTATCACAGCTTGAATGTCACAAAGAGGTTATAAATGAAGTGATAAATATGCGTATTACGAGGTGATAATTCATTTCGTGGTTTGTAAAGAAGATAAAAAAAAATAAAACAAAAAAAGTTTCTATTACCATCAAAGTCATTGACAAGGATTGAAATTAAATAAATCAAAGCTAAAAAAAAAAAAAAGAAAAAAAATGAGTTGGTTAAAGAATAATTCATTGCGAAATAGCTTTGGTAAACAATGGGCACGCGATTCACCACCAAAAGATGCTGATCCAGGTGCTTGTTATGATAGTTTTTGCAAACACTGGCAGCAAACACACGATATTATAAATCAAGTTCGAGTAAGTGTGTATAATGTACAGAGATATAATTATTCCATACTGAACCTGATATATTGATGAATTGATGAATTAATTTATATTATTTATAACAACAGACATCAGGAGGATCAATTCATGATGATGTATTAGCCGTTGTCAATCATATTGATCAAATGGTAACGTTATTATTGCTTGAATTTCGTAATAATATTGGAATAAATCAAGCACAAATATCATCAACGCCATCACATTCACCATGTTTGGAATATTTATTGAGTGAAAATTTACTCGATCTTCTTTACGACTGGAGTGCAACAGCTGGAAGGTAAATATAAATGAATATATATATATAATTAATAATAATATATTAAATGTAATAATTTCATTATTTTAGATATAATAATGTGATACGAATGGAACAAATGAAATTATTTGAAATATTAGTGGCCTATAATGGATCATTATTGGCACATGAACCAGTGGCAAGACCTTTATTGAGGTTATTAGAAGTATGTGCAAGTGATATTTTACCACCGGATATGGAAAAAAAAATGGTTTCATTATTAAATGGTTTGTGTGTGGCATTAATGCAAAATTCGGCGTTGCTCGATGTTTTTTTTCATCCAACTGAGGAGGGACCGCGAAAGTAATTCAAATAAATAAATTTATTCCACTAACTTTATGAATTATTATTTAATATTGTTAATTTTATGTATTTATTAATTATTCTAGATTTTTAATTTTTGCTCTTTTGTTACCTTACGTACATCGTGAAGGTACAATTGGACAGCAAACACGCGATGCAATGCTATTATGTATGGCTATATCAAAAAAAAATCCACAAATTGGACGATATATCGCTGAACATTCAGACGTTTGTCCAGTACTTGCAACTGGTATAAGCGCATTATATTCATTATTGCCACGTAAATTAGATATTGAAACTGAAGAATGGCATCGTTTAACGCCTGATGATGTTAATGATATACCGCCACTTGATAATTTAATGCATTCATTTGAATTTTGCAATGCGGTCGCACAAATTGCACATCCTGCAGTACAAAAAGAATTATTGGAGTATTTATATCAAGGATTTTTAGTTCCCGTTATGGGTCCGGCTTTGCTACAAGTTAATATTTATTTGTTTTTTTTTTTTTTTTCCTCTGAATTGTTTAATATTTGTATAATTGTATAACCGTATTTTTTTTTTCTTTTTCGTTTGTTTATTATTTCAGACATCAACTGATGATTTAGTTGCTGCCACAGCGTATTTTGATTTATTTTTACGTTCAGTTACCGATGCTGGACTACTACGAACGTTAATCAAATTTTTATTGGAAGAAAATTACGACGAGTGTCGAATCTTGGATGTTTTAATCCAACGAATATCGTCACGTTCACGAGTAAGTTTATTCTTATATTTCAAACAAATAATATAACTACAATTATAATAAAGATTATAAATAATTCAATGTATATATTTTTTACAGTTATGTATTGTAACATTAGCATTATTTGAAACATTAGTGGATTTAAATTGTGAAGATATTATGTTAGAATTGTGTTTATCATCATTAACACCGTGTTCACATATAATGCTATCACAACGTCGTCGATTACGTGATTTTGATGGTTTTGAACGTACAGCTAAAAAATTTCTATCACTCCGTCCTCAGTGTTGTTTATCATGGACGAATACACTGCAATCCGATTCTGTATCGTCTCCAATGTTAACACAAAAAAATTCAAATTCAAAATCATCACAATTATTTGTGAATTCATCGGTAAAAATGTCGGAAAGTCTTTATGGAAATTATCATGCGTATTTATATGATGCGAGACAAAAAATAATTTCATGTCAAATTGGTTGTAGCAATTGGTCATCAAAATACGATGGTGTTGATAATGATAATGAAATAATTAATGATGAACATATAAAAACAACAGGTGCAATAATAAATAATATGAATATAAAAGATATATTTGAATTAATAAATATAAATAATGAAATAAAACAAAATAATAATTTATCCAATGGTGATATATTGGAAAATATTAAATTACTTATTGAAGATGAGAATAAAAATAATTCCACTGTGGATAATGAAAATCTAAATATTAACACAGAAAATATAAATAATTCAGATGATGTCGATGGTGAAATATTAAATAATGATATATCAGTTATTTTAAATAAAAATTTTGATACAGATATTACTGATAAATTACGGGAAAATTGTGCAATTAGTGATAATGATGTTGAAGAATCGATAAAAGCTATTGATTCACTTTTTTCTATGGCTGAAAGTAGCAGTGGATATGATAGTCTTGTATTAAAAAATTCATCATCATTTCCATCAACATCATCATCGAGTGATGATGAATTATATTTAAGTGAAAAAATCGATGAACTCGATGAAAAAAATGCAAATAAATCAAAAAATATTGAGAGTAATAAACAAATAAATAACGATAAAATCGAAGAAGTTAATAATGATATGATGATAAATGTTGATGAAGTAATTGCAAATCGTAAACCAAACGTTGGAATTTTTTTAGATGTTATTTTTCGTAAATTGGAATTAATGACAAATAATAATTTATATGTTAATTTACATTTAACTGGACTTATTAGTCGTCTTGCAGTTTATCATCAGCCATTATTACAGTCTTTTCTATTAAATCCATCATTGGTCTTTCAACCAAGTATTCGTTCATTATTTCAGGTATTTCATAAATATAAATATAATTTAATCAATATAAAAAGATAATAAATATTTAATCACTGTTGATTTCTTTCAGATTTTGGCATCATTAAAGCATAAAATTGATCAGTGTCTCGCCAAAGTCGATAATGTTGATGAATTAGTACGACAAGCACGAATATTTTTAATCAATCGTGAATACAGATTAATAAATACAAGAAGAAATGCAATAAAATCAACATCACAAGCAGTTACTGTGAAAAAGGATATTGTATCACCGGATCTATTTGTGAGAAGTGCGTAGTAATATTTGCTAGAAAAAATAAAAAATAAATTCAATTAATAATTTATATTAATTATGTTTGTATATACTTTATGAAGATGAAGCAAAACGTCGAAGTTTAACGTCCTCATTGACGCAAATATTTAAATTTGGTACTAATAATAGTCCACCACAAAGTATACGATTAAATGATGATAATGTCGATGCCATAAATGATACAAATAATCGGTAAACAATCAATTGTATTTAATATTTTAATAATCAATTATTTATATAGTAATGTTTATTTATTATTATTATTTTTTTTTCTTTCCTCATAGATATGTAGAGACAGCAATGACATTAAAAATAACACCAACGCAGCATGTAGTTATTTGTGCTGTTATTATGGATGAATGGTTGAAAGAATTATCAGCCATTACACAAGAGCATATTGTTTTATCATTCAGTAGTAGAATGGTATTTTAATAAATCTTAAATTATTGTTGATTTTGAGTGTAAATATAAATTTTAAAAAAGTAGTAATTTAATTGATAATATTTTTATTAATTTAATTCATATCATACCATTTTGCTTTGATATTTTTCCAGTTAAGCAGATGAATCAAAAATAATTTATTTTTTCTATTGTATATAAATTATGAGTTTTATTCATTTATTTATTATTATTTATTTATTTATTATTTTTTTGTTTTTTTCATGTAAATCATGAAATTTGTATTTCCAACTGAACATAACCCAAGAAGACCAATAGCGACAACTTCAGATAGTTTCAGTTACGTTAGCACGATTGGGGGTTACAATGATACTGTCGACACTCTAATACAAACTGTCAATCATTAATACATTCCAGTAGTTGAAAAATATAAAATAAATAAAATTAATTCACAATTGTGAGAATATATATATATATATATAGGAACAAATGAATTTTGTGATAGAAATCACAGTAATTAAATTGCATAGAGTATTTATAATTTATTTAAATTATTTTTCTATGAGGACCGCTGCCGCCCAGTGATGCCAGTTACGGGACGCAAGCATCAAGAATAGAGGGGATAACTCACACAAGAACAGGACTTGTACGTGTGAGCAGCGCGCTTCGGCTAGCTTCAGACAGTAAAAAAAAAGCGAACTATATTATTTCTGTCACCGTTCTCCGAACAGAAACGAAGCTGAACGACGTTGTACGATGTCAATGCCGACTAGAAGACTGAGAAATTGTCGGTAAGATTATTTATATAGATTTTACCGACACGTTTATATGAAAAAAATGATTTTACCGACCCACTATCATGAATGACCGCCAAAAATATTCAAACTTTTCAGTGTTTAAAACAAAAAAATAATTTTGTATTATTAATTAGATGTCTTTGACGAAATTATTATTTTTTTTCTTTTTCTGACATAAGTAAAGTGCCTTAAGTTCCGAATTTCCAAAGATTAATAATGTAAGAGTTATTCTAAATAAAAAATCATTCGAAATAATTTAAATTGAGCGTTTTAATACCCTTCAAACGTTAAGATCCGCGGCATCCCCCACCCCCCCTTCCCCAACATATCATACAATGAAAAAAATTTTTAAAGAGAACGAATTTTCCGAATACTATTTCATGGTCGACAGTTTTGATAATAATCGCCATCGACCTTCGATCAATATTGTAAGAGATTTTTCCAGCGTATGACCGTCAAGATCTGACAACACCTGTACAATATCGAAGCTAATACTCAACATATTTCTATAATATGATAACAATGGTGTTTATAGAAACTTCGAGTACTATGTATTTTTCAAAAAATTAGACCTGAAATAATTGGGCTTAATGGACGATGCCACTCATTCAAACAAATTATATAAATATCTAAAAATATTTTGCATGCATCACATTTCATTATAACGACATGAGAAATGCAATGAAATTTTTGTACATAAAGAAATTGAATACAACTAAATTAAAAATAATATATTTTCGATAAAATATAATCTTGTCGAATGTGACAGTTATTCCGCAGATATCACAAATATTTTCATTGTTATCAATTAATATACATTATTTTCTTACTGATCATCACGAAAATGAAACACTGTTGAAATCTTTTGTGTTTTTTTTTTTTTTTTTTTTTTCATATTTATTATTTCTTTATTCATATAATGTCGATGATAATTTCAAAACATTCCCAATTATATTCATGTTAACGAGATTTTAATGGTATTACCATAAATTCTAGTAATATATAAGAGCACAGGTATCGCTACTAATTTCAGTATGAAAATGACGTGTCTGTAGTGACATTGTACCATAAATCTTCAAATCAATTATTCGATTGAAAAAATAAAAGACAATGAAGTTCCAGAATAAATTATTTATTGCAACTGCAATATGTTTTTATATTTTGTTGTGTTCACAACCAGCTCATGTAAGTTTGCTACAGTTTTTATCTTATTTTTTTGTTTCAAAAAATACATTTTATTTTTTTTATTGACAATAATCAATTATGTTTATATCTTACAGTCATGTGCATTATTTGCTTTACATTGGCTAAGTAAGTTGAATAATAATAAACCACAAAAATATTTTTTCATCCATTATATATTTTGAATTATTTATAAATTGATTTTTACTTTTTCCCTTTCTTCTTATCAGGAGCTTTTTTCGAGCACGATGACCCTAATCGTACGTTAATTCACAGCCCATTAATCAATGGTAAAATTATAATCGCATGAAAATATATAATCGTGTATCATTTACATTAATTCATTTATCAAATATTAATTAATTATTCATTTGTTTATTTTTGTTTCATTATAAAATGTAGACTGCAAAACTAGTGAACTTTGTTATAATCCAGCGGAAAACATATGCATCCCGCGTGGACACGAAAGTGATATAAGTAAATTATGCAGACCAAGTAAGTAAAAATTATCATCTTGGAGAGATTGGCACTCTCGACATACGAAAAAGAAAGATCAACACCAAACCTTTGTCTCATTAACTGTTAAAGTGAAACTCACAATGGACTCTTAATATTTTTTCTATTATTTATTCCAACCAGTTTGAATATAAATTATTAAGTACATGTCTTTCGTTTTTTTTTATTATTTATTTATTCTTTTTCAAACAAAGAAAGGACAATGAGTGAAAACGCGCATGTGAATTCATTGTCAATCAAACAATTATATAATTATAATTTCATGGAAATATATGTTCGTATATGATTGATAATAATTAATTTATCAAATGTTTATTAATTGTTCATTTGTTTATTTTTGTTTCATTATAAAAAGGAAATTGCAATCATGAAATGTGCCCTATACCGGGAAAAGAAAATTGCACTATACCGTATATGCCCATCGGAACAGAAGGCTATTGCCAACCTCGTGAGTAAAAATTATCAACTTGGAGAGATTGATACTCTTGACATACAAAAAAAAAAGAAGATCCACACCACATTTGTGTCTCACCAACTCTCATGGTGAAACTCTCAGTGGAATCTTGATATTTTTTTCTGTCATTTATTTCAAGTTTGAAAAATAATTATTAATTATATGTCCTTTGTTTCTTCATTTTTTTTTTTTTTTTCAAATAACAAAAGGACAACAAGTGTGAACGCGTATGTAAATTCATTGTCAATCAAACAATTATATAATTATAATTGCATGAAAATATATGTTTGTGTGTCATTTACAATAATTCATTCATCAAATACTGATTAATTATTAATTTGTTTATTTTTATTTCATTATTAAATATAGGTTGCAACAGTGATCGAAGTTGCTCCAATAAAAATCACAAATGCGTGCTGGAAAAAGCGTCTCTCATGAAATTTTGCGTACAAAGTAAGTAAAAATGATCAACTTGGAGATATTGACAATCTCGACATACAAAAAAAAAAAGATTCACACCAAATCTTTGTCTCACTGACTTTTAAAGTAAAACTCCCAGTGGACTTTTGATATTTTATCAATTATTTATTCTTTAGAATTGTTTACAATTTAAAAAATGATTATTAAACATATACTCTCCTTTTATATTTCTTTTTTAGTGACAGACGAGGATTGGAATAAATTGCCTGGTAAGTAAATTCATTGATAATTGTGATAACAAAGACAATATAGATATAAATCATCACACATTTTTCATCAATTATTTCTCTCCTCGTCATTCTGAAATTCAGAGTTCTACAGTGATAATAACTGATATTAACTGATTGAGTTAAATAATCGTGACAACCTGAAAACCTACGTTAATGTACCATTTGCAGCGAACAACTTGACAAATATTGATTAATTCTTTGTTTCTTCATTTTTTTAGTCATTTATCTCAACAATTAGAGTGTCAACGTGGGGTGTGCAACAACGGTGACAAGTACTGTGCTGTCAATGAGGACGGTACCAAGTATTGTTTAGACCAGTGATTTTTCAGCCTGTTCTTTATGAATCTCATGGGATTGATATCTCCTGAAAATGCGCAAAACAGATTGTAATTATGTCCATACACAGGACAAAACACTCGGTCAACTCTAGATGTTTTAACCGTCTCAATAATCATGAATATATAAAATTAATGAATTTGGTTTTCTCCACTTGTGAATTTCAACTACGATATTGTAGCAATATAATAAAATAGAATAATTGTCATGATGAGATATTTCGATAGTTTCCTTTCTTTTTCTCTTATCCTATTCATTTTAAATCATTAGATACCATAATTTATGTGTGATACATTAAAAAATACGAATTAATCTTCTTATATGATTAGTTCTTAACATGATAATGTATTATTATTTTTTTTGTTTGACAAAGTAAAAATTACTCAAGTTCTATAACACAATGATATCTATTTTCCACCGTATTCAACTCAATATAACGTTAAATATCATCTCAAAATGTATTAGACGTTACTAATTTTCAAAGTAATGAAGGTCAGCATAGAAAAGAATTTGGATGAGTATCTCTAATTGTAAAGTAATATATTTTATGAATCGATTAATGTTATGCCTGGGGCATGACAATTCTTCAGTATATACTACTCACAAATACTTTATCATCATGGTATTTCCATTTTTGAAAATTATATATTTCTTGAGGCATTTTAAAAATTGAAATTTCTCAATATTTTCGTTCTGTATAAACAGATAGCACATCGCCCTCATCGAATTCCCATTATATTTCACTATTCAATGAAAAAAGTCCATGTAAATTGATTCCTCGTATTTAATGCATTGAAACATGATCAAAATTTCCAAACATCTGATATTTCTTTTTTCAATATCAATGACATTGATATTCTATTTCAATAATTATTAAATTTTATTATTGATTCATTCAAAATGTAAAAAACTGTGAGAATGTCGACTCGTCAATAGTCCCTTTCATACTGAAATAAGTAGCGATACGTGTGCTCTTGTATATTACTGGAGTTTAGGGTAGTACCATCAAAATCTGGTTCACACGAATAAAATTGGTAATGTTTTGAGACTATTATCGACATTATACGAATGACCAATTGAAAAATATTGATGACAAAACCAATGATTTTATCTGTGTTATATTTTCGTGATGATGAGTACAGAAATAATGTATATTAAATAATTACAATGAAAATATTTGTGATATCTGCGAAATAATTGTCACGTACGCCGAAATTATATTTTATCAAAAACATATTATTTTACACTTAGATGTATCCAATTTATTTCTTTCTTATTTCCACTTTCTCATATTGTTATTTTTTTAAATTTTATTTATTTCATAACCACGTACTGATATTTATTTATTTGAAGAAAAAATAAACGATAAAAAACAATTTCTCATGTTGTTACAATGAAATGTATTGTATGCAGATTATTTATATATATTTATATAATTTGTATGAATGAGTGGCATTGCCCATTAAACCCATTAATTCCAGGTCCTATCTTTTAAAAAATACTTAGTACTCGAAATTTTCATAAACACCATTGTTATCATATTATATAAATATGTTGAGTATTAGCTTTGATATTGTGCAGGTGTTATCAGATCTTGACGGTCATACACCGGAAAAATCTCATGCAATATAAATCGAAGGTCGATAACGCTTATTATCAAAACTGTAGATCATTAAATAGTCTTCGAATAATTCGTTCTCTATCGAAGTTTTTTCCATTGTATGATATGTATGATAAGTAGTTGTTCTACTAAGAATAAAATGTATTTCTTGGAATAGAAAAAGAAAAAAAAAACACCCAAAGACTAAGTGTAAAATAATATGTTTTCGATAAAATATAATATCGACGTGCGTGACAATTATTTCGCAGATATCACAAATATTGTCGTTGTTATTAATTGATATACATTATGTCCTTACTCATCATCACATAAATAGAACTCTGTTGAAATCATTGGTTTTTTCTTCTATATTTATTAATTAGTCATCCATATAACGTCGATAATAATCTCAAAACTTTCCCAATTTTATTCGTGTGAACGAGATTTTGATGGAACTTCGATTAACTCCAGTAATATAAAAGAGCACACGCATCGCTACTAATTTCAGTATGAAAAAAACTAGTCTGTAGTAACATCGTACCATAAATCTTTAAATCAATTATTCGATTGAAAAAATAAAAGACAATGAAGTTGCATAATAAATTATTTATTGCAACTGCAATATGTTTTTATATTTTGTTGTGTTCACAACCAGCTCATGTAAGTTTTCTACTGTTTTTTTTTTCGTTTGTTTCAAAGAATACATTTCATTTTTTTAAATAACAATAATCAATTATGTTTACATGTGACAGTCATGTGCTTCCCATGGGCATAGTGAGTTGAATAATAATAAACCATAAAAATATTTTTTCATCCATTATATATTTTGAATTATTTAAAAATTGATTGTTACTTTTCTCTTTCTTCTTTTCAGAAAATGTTTTCAGGCGCGACGACCGTGAACGTACGTAATTTCACTGCCAATTAATCAATGATATAATTATAATCGCATGAAAATATATAATCGTGTATCATTTACAATAATTCATTCATCAAATATTTATTAATTATTCATTTGTTCTTTTCTGTTCCATTATAAAATGTAGACTGCATAGTTGATGGATTCTACCCTCATATAACGGGTAGCATATGCATCACGCGTGGATACGAAAGTGATATGAGTAATTTATGTAGACCAAGTAAGTAAAAATTATCAACTTGGAGAGATTGACACTCTAGATTATAAATTATATACTTATGATTGCATGGAAGTATATGTTTGTGTATGATTTATAATAATTAGTATATCAAATATTTATTAATTGTTTATCTGGTGTTTTTTTGTTTCAATATAAAAAGTAAATTGCAGTCGTCTTAAACCGTGCCCTGAAGCGGCAAGAAAATATTGCTATCGAAGTGATGTATTCGGACAGGAAGGTTATTTCCAACCAAGTGAGTACAAATTATCAACTTGAAGAGATTGACACTCTCGACATACGAAAAAAAAAAGATTCACACCAAAACTTTGTCTCACTGACTGTTGTCCTTCGTTTTTTTTTTTTTTTTCAAATAAAAAAAGTATAACAAGTGTGAACGCGTATGTAAATTCATTGTCAATCGAACAATTATATAATTATAATTGCATGGATGTATATTTTCGTGTATGATTTACAATAATTAATTCATCATATACTAATTAATTATTAATTTGTTTATTTTTATTTCATTATAAAATATAGAGTGCGGTGAAAATTATTCGTGCTCCAATAAAAATCATAGATGCGTGCAGCACATCAACGACAGTGTTCGTAATTTTTGCGTACAAAGTAAGTAAAAATTATCAACTTGGAGATATTGACACTCTTGACATACAAAAAAAAAAGATTCACACCAAATCTTTGTCTCACTGACTGTTAAAGTAGAACTTTCAGTGGACTTTTAATATTTAATCAATCATTCATTCTAAACAATTTAAAAACTGGTTATTAAACATGTGTTCTTCTTTTTTTTTTTCTTTTTTAGTGACAGACGAGGATTGGAATAAAATGCCTGGTAAGTAAATTCATTGATAATTGTGATAACAAAGACAATATAGAAATAAATCACCACACATTTTTCATCAATTATTTCCCTGCTCGTTGTTATTCTGAAATTCAGAGTTTTGCAGTTATAATAATTAACTGATTGAGTTACATAATCGTGACTACTTGAAAATCTACGTTTATGTACCATTTGCAGCAAACAACTTGACATATATCGATTAATTCTTTGCTTCTCTTTTTCTTTCTTTTATTACAACAATTAGAGTGTGAACGTGGGTTCTGCGGCTCTAAACAGATCTGTGAGGGGGACGGTACCAGTTGGAAGTATTGTGTAGCTTGATGATATTTCAGCCCGTTCTTCATGAATCTCGTGGGATTGATATCACCTGAAAATACGGAAAACAGATTGTAATCATGTCCATACACAGGACAAAACACTCGGTCAACTCTAGATGTTTTAATCGTCTCAATAATCATGAATATATAAAATTAATGAATTTGCTTTTCTCCACTTGTGAATTTCAACTACGATATTGTAGCAATATAATAAAATAGAATAATTGTCATGATGAGATATTTCGATAGTTTCCTTTCTTTTTCTCTTATCCTATTCATTTTAAATCATAAGATACCATAATTTATGTGTGATACATTGCATAATACGAATTAATCTACTTATATGATTAGTTCTTAACATGATAATGTATAATTATTTTTTTTGTTTGACAAAGTAAAAATTACTCAAGTTCTATGACACAATGATATCTATTTTCCACCGTATTCAACTCAATATAACGTTAAATATCATCTCAAAATGTATTAGACGTTACCAATTCTCAAAGTAATGAAGTTCAGCATAGAAAAGAATTTGGATGAGTATCTCTAATTGTAAAATAATGTTTTTTATGAATCGATTAACGTTATGCCTGGGGCATGACAATTCTTCAGTATATACTACTCACAAATATTTTATTATCATGATATTTCCATTTTTGCAAATTGTATATTTCTTGAAGCATTTTAAAAATTGAAATTCCTCAATATATTCGTTCTGTACAAACTGATAGCACATCGCCCTCATCAAATCTCCATTATATTTTGCTATTAAACAAAAAAAAACCATGTGAATTGATTTTTCGCATTTAATGCATTGAAACATGATCAAAATTTCCAAACATCTAATATTTTTTTGTTCAATATCAATGACATTGATATTTCATTTCAATAATTATTAATATTTTTTATTGATTTATTCAAAATAATTTAAATTGAGCGTTTTAATACCCTTCAAACATTAAGGTCCCCGTCATGTCTTACCCCTCCCTTACATATCATACATATCATACAATGAACAAAATTTTTATAGAGAACAAATTTTCCGAAGACTATTTAATGATCTACAGTTTTGATAATAAGCGTTATCGACCTTCGATTAATATTGCATGAGATTTTTCCGGTGTATGACCGTCAAGATCTGATAACACCTGCACAATATCGAAGCTAATACTCAACATATTTATATAATATGATAACAATGGTGTTTATGAAAATTTCGAGTACTATGTATTTTTCAAAAGATAAGACCTGGGAATTAATGGGTTTAATGGGCAATGCCACTCATTCATACAAATTATATAAATATATATAAATAATCTGCATACAATACATTTGATTGTAACAACATGAGAAATTGTTTTTTATCGTTTATTTTTTCTTCAAATAAATAAATATCAGTACGTGGTTATGAAATAAATAAAATTTAAAAAAATAACAATATGAGAAAGTGGAAATAAGAAAGAAATAAATTGGATACATCTAAGTGTAAAATAATATGTTTTTGATAAAATATAATTCCGGCGTATGTGACAATTATTTCGCAGATATCACAAATATTTTCATTGTTATTATTTCGATATACATTATTTCTTTTCTTATCATCATAAAAATATAACACGGTTAAAATCATTGGTTTTTTCATCAATATTTTTCAATTGGTCATCCGTATAAAATCAATGATAACCTTGAAAAATTCCTAATTATATTAGTGTTAATGATATTTTAGTTGTACCTCGATAAACTCCAGTAATATAAAAGAGCGTCCGCATCGCTGTAGCGGCATAATATCACAAATCTTCAAATCAATTGTTCGATTGAAAAAAAACAAAAAAACAATGAAGTTGCAGAATACATTATTGACTACAACTGCAATATGTTATTATATTTTTTTGTTTTTACAACCAGCTGATGTAAGTTTTCTACGGTTTTTTTTCTTTTGTTTGTTTCAAAGAATACATTTCATTTTTTTTATTTACAATAATCAATTATTTCAATATGTTTCAGTCATATGCTACCCGTGGGTATAGTGAGTTGAATAATAATACACCACAAAAATATTTTTTCATCCATTATATAGTTTGAATTATTTAAAAATTGATTTTTACTTTTTTCCTTTCTTCTTTTTAGTAAATGATGACGTGTACAACCACCGTGAACGTACGTAATTTCACTGTCAATTAATCGATGATATAATTATAATTGCATGAAAATATATAATCGTGTATCATTTATCAAATATTTATCAATAATTCATTTGTTTATTTTTGTTTTATTATAACATGTAGACTGCATTAGTCATGAAATCAGGGATGATTCTCAGAACGTATGCGTTCCGCCTGCTATAAATAAATTATGCACACAAAGTGAGTGAAAATTATCAACTTGAAGTGATTGACAATCTCGACAAATGAAAAAAAAAAAAAGATCCACACCAAATCTTTGTCTCACTGACTGTACAAGTGAGACTGTCAGTGGACACTCAATATTTTTTCTACTATTTACTTCAACCAGTTTTAAAAAATAATTATTGAGTATATCTCCTTTATTATTATTATTTTTTTCTTTCAAATAAAAAAAAAAAACAACGAGTGTGAACACGTATGTCAATCAATTGTCAATCAAACAATTATATAATTATAATTTCATGAAAATATATATTCGTGTATGATTGATAATAATTAATTTATCAAATGTTTATTAATTGTTCATTTGTTTATTTTTGTTTCATTATAAAAAGGAAATTGCAGCAGTTTTGAACCCTGTCCTGAAACGGAGTGGAGGAATTGCCTATATAATTATGGCAGATCAGGAGAGGAAGGCTATATCCATTCAAGTAAGTAAAAATTATCATCTTGGAGAGATTGACACTCTCGACATAAAAAAAAAAAAATCCACATCATATTTGTGTCTCACCGACTCTTGATATTTTTTCTATCATTTATTTCAATCAGTTTAAAAAATAATTATTAAGTATATGTCTTTTATTATTATTATTTTTTTTTTCTTTTTCAAATAAAAAAAAGGACAAAGTGTAAACACGTATGTAAATTCATTGTCAATCAAACAATTATATAATTATATTTACTTGGAAATATACTTTCATGTATGATTTACGATAATTTATTTATTATATACTTATTCATTATTTATTTACTTACTTTTATTCCATTATAATATGTAGGGTGCGATAGAGATGATAGATGCACCGATGAAAATCATAGATGCGTGCAGCACTCTGATAACGATCGTCTGAAATTTTGCGTAAAAAGTAAGTATAAATTATCAACTTGGAGAGATTGACACTCTTGACATACAAAAAAAAAAGATTCACACCAAATCTTCGTCTCACTGACTGTTAAAGTGGAACTTTCAGTGGACTTTTAATATTTAATCAATCATTTATTCTAAACAATTTAAAAACTGGTTATTAAACATGTGTTCTTCTATTTTTCTTTTCTTTTTCAGTAACAGAGGAGGATTGGAATCGTTTGTTTAGTAAGTAAATTTATTAATAATTGTGATAACAGAGATAATATAGGAATAAATCACCACACATTTTTCATCAATTATTTCCCTGTTTGTTTTCATTCTGAAATTCAGAGTTCTACATTGATAATAATTAACTGATTGAGTTAAATAATCGTGACAACTTAAAAATCTACGTTTATGTACCATTTGCAGCAGACAACTTGACAAATATTAATTAATTCTTTGTTTCTTTTTTTCTTTATTTTATTTCAACAATTAGCGTGTCGACGTGGGTTTTGCAAGTCTAAAAGGATCTGTACGTATTATAAGGATGGTTCCAAATGGAATTATTGTTTAGTCAATGAACAATAGCCCGTTCTTTATATCACCCATCGGATTGATTGTAATTATGTCCATACACAGGACAAAACACTCGGTGAACTCTAGATGTCTTAATCGTCTCAATGATCATGAATATATGAAATTAATGAATTTGCTTTTCTCCACTTGTGAATTTCAACTTTGAAATTGTAGCAATATAATAAAATAAAACAATTGTCATAATAAGATATTTCTTATTTTCTTATCCTTTTCATTTCAAACCATTAGATACCATAATTTATGTGTAATACATAAAATAATACGAATTAATCTTCTTATATGATTAGTTCTTAACATGATAATGTATAATTATTTTTTTTGTTTGACAAAGTAAAAATTACTCAAGTTCTATAACACAATGATATCTATTTTCCACCGTATTCAACTCAATATAACGTCAATTATAATCTCAATACGTATTAGACGTTACCAATTCTCTGTACATAATAAATTTATTGACAGAAAAAAAAATATATTTATCATAATTAATAATACAAAATTATTTTTTTGTATTAAACACTGAAAAATTTAAATATTTTTGGCGGTTGTTCATGATAGTGGGTCGGTAAAATCATTTCTTTTATTTAAACGTGTCGGTAAAATCTATATAAATGATTTTACCGACAATTTCTCAGCCCTCTAGCCGGCATTGACATCGTACAACGTCGTTCAGCTTCGTTTCAGTTCGAAGAACAGTGACAGAAATATATAGTTTGCTCTTTTTTACTGTACGAAGCTAGCCGAAGCATGCTGCTTACACTCACCTAAATTTCATTGTTTATAATTAATTTTTGTCGGCTATTGCATCAGTCAGTACACTGAGTTAGGTTAAATAATTATTTACTTATATATCAATTGTTTAAATTTAAAAAAAATGTCAAAACGATTGCAACCACTTTGGACACCACCAAAACGTA
This sequence comes from Dinocampus coccinellae, assembly GCA_963920625.1. Taxonomy (NCBI): domain Eukaryota; kingdom Metazoa; phylum Arthropoda; class Insecta; order Hymenoptera; family Braconidae; genus Dinocampus; species Dinocampus coccinellae. Next base: position 712,947 of record OY987191.1, on the reverse strand, counting down.
ATAATGGCTGTGTTTTAAAATTATACAACAGTTTAACACGTCATAAAGAAGAATTTATTCCCCAATATGGTAATCGAGTATTGTGGTACAGTTGTGGACCAACTGTTTATGATGCCTCCCACATGGGCCACGCCAGGTAATAAACAAACTATTTATAATATTTAAATGAATGAATTAATCATCTGCTGTAATTAAATCTGGACATGTATTATTTACAATTTTTCTTTCAATTTTTTATTTCAGATCTTACATCTCATTTGATATTTTACGTCGAGTTTTATCGGATTATTTCAATTATGACGTTTTATATGTAATGAATATTACAGATATTGATGATAAAATAATTAAACGTGCACGTCAGAATTATTTGTATGAGAGATATATTGAAAATACACATGAACTCGGTGTTATATTGAAAGACATCAAGGAAGTTATATCGTTATCTAATGAAAATATTCGTAAAATTACTGATAATGATAAAATATTAATGTTGGAAAAAATATTGAAGAGTATTAAATTGTCATTAGAAAATCTAGAGGAAAATGTTAAAATTAATGATGAATTAAAAATAAAAGAACATAAAAATAATTTATTAATTGTTGCGCGTGATGTATTGGCAGATTGGTTGGATAAAAAATATGGAGCAACAGTAACTGACAATGCAATATTTAGTAAATTATCGCAACATTGGGAGAATGAATTTCATAAAGATATGGATGCATTAAATGTTCAAAGGCCAAATGTATTGACACGAGTGAGTGAATATGTACCAGAAATAATTGAATATATCCAAAAAATTATTGATAATGGCCTGGCATATGAGAGCAATGGATCAGTGTATTTTGATGTTGAGAGTTTTGATAAAAAAAAAACACATCACTATGCAAAACTAGTGCCAGAGGCTTACGGTGATGCATCAAGTTTGCAAGAAGGCGAAGGTGAGAATTATATAAAATATTATGAAAATTAATTGTACCATTCAATTTGTTTGTGCACTATTTTGAATGAATTTAGAATTATAATATATTATTTATAGGTGATTTATGCGTGTCTGAAGAACGTTTGCAAGAAAAAAGATCACCGAATGATTTTGCACTGTGGAAATCATCAAAATCAGGTGAACCCTGGTGGAATAGTCCATGGGGTAATGGACGACCAGGATGGCATATAGAGTGTTCAGTAATGGCATCAGCAATTTGCGGTTCTAGTCTTGATATTCATACAGGTGGGGTGGATTTAAAGTTTCCACATCATGACAATGAATTAGCACAAGCTGAAGCGTATTTTGATCATTCGCATTGGATTCATTATTTCCTTCACTCGGGACATTTAACAATATCTGGATGTAAAATGTCAAAATCATTGAAAAATTTTGTTACAATTCAAGATGCTTTGAAGAAACACACTGCACGACAATTACGTCTTGCATTTTTGTTACATTCATGGAAAGATACGTTGGATTACAGTGAAAATACCATGGAAATGGCGATACAATACGAAAAATTCATAAATGAATTTTTTTTAAATGTTAAATGTCAAATACGTGCATTAACATTAAATACAACAATAGCTACATTTAATAAATGGAATAAAAATGATATGGAGATGAATGAAAAATTTTCTGAAACCAAGACAAATATTCATTTAGCATTGTGCGATAATATTGATACACGTACAGTTTTGGATTTAATTCGTGAACTTGTTGGACAATGCAATATTTATATGAAAAATAATAAAACATCCAATACACTTTTATTACGTGATATTGCTGTTTATATAACGAAAATATTTGAAATATTTGGTGCAATTGCAACGAATTTAAATAGTGAAATTGGTTTTCCAATTGATGAAAATTCATCGAATACAAATCGTGAAGAAATTTTAATTCCACATTTAGAAATTCTCGCGGATTTTCGTTCGACAATTCGTAATAATGCAAAAACAATTAAAGCTACAGAAATACTTAAAGAATGTGATAAATTACGCGATGATATTTTGCCAAATGTTGGAGTGAGACTGGAGGATGATGAAACGGGTAAAAGTAAAATTAAATTGGTAAATCGTGATGAATTATTACGTGAACGTGAAGTAAAACGACAAATAGAAGAGGAAAAAAATACTGAGAAAGAACGAAAAAAATTAGAACTGGCATTGGCAGCAGCTAATAAAGAAGCTCAAAAAAAAATTCCACCCACTGAAATATTTAAATGTGAAACAGATAAATATTCCAAATTTGATGATAAAGGTTTGCCAACCCATGACAATGAAGGCAAGGAAATTAGTAAAGGTCTATTGAAAAAATTACAAAAATTACAAATTCAACAGGAAAAAAAATACAACGAGTATTTATCATCTTTACAAAATAGTATTTAATAATTATTATTTATACGAAAAAACAAAATATTTGTATGAAGAATGAATAATAAAAAATTTTAACAATTTAAACAATATTTTAGAGTGTTCTTCAATTTCTCATTCTCGTATTAATTTTAACTATTTTGTTGGAATGTTTTATTTATATTATCAACAATATCATCAATACGTTTCAAATTTGTATTAATATTTTCCAATTCACGCATTATTTTTTCATTCTCTGTCATTCTACCACGAGCTGATATAATTTCTTTTGCTTTCACAACAATTCCCGAGTCCATTTTTAAATTTGTACAATTTCTTAATTTAACATTACTACGACAAAAATTTATTTCATATCCTTTATATATTTTAACACCAATTTTTCTATATGGAAATAATATAATTCGCTTGACTAACATATTCATTCCATTTTGATTGGATTTTTTCCAAAATTTCAATAAATTTATAAAACTCGATCCCATAATCATTCTCTCAGTGTAACAAATTAATTTTGTACGTGAAATTAATCCCACGAGTTCGGATTTATTTAAAATATCACCGGTATCACTAACAGCCAAGCCAATAAGTAAATTAAACAAAACAATAGCAATAAGAAAAACAAACATAACAAAAATTATATGACTGAGAAATGGATGTGATATAAATGGAATGCTATCAGCGTCAAATTCACCAGTCAACATGATAATTGTTTTAAATAGTGAGTGTCCAGGATCAGGAAAATTTGATTCATCACCATCTTTAAATAGCGTAAAAAATGCCATCGCAAATGCAACTATTAAAAATGCATATGGTAATAAAAATACCGTTAGATTTGTCGATACTGTTTTGAACATTTCAATACCAGTGGACATGCGTGGATGTTGGCCAATTAAAATAACTAATTCCCATGCAGATAATAATATCGCTACAGCACCAACTGAACCTCCAGCACCACTCAAAATTGCACCGGTTAAAATAATTAATAAAACCTCTAGCCAATTTTCAAAACTCATTATATACGAGACAGGCGATGTAATAAATTGACAAAGTTCACGTACAAATAATAGAATAAACAAAACACTCAGAATTAACCACATACCACGCATTTCACTTGCTATTTTTAATATTTTTTCAAATTGTGCTGTATTATTTGTGTTATTTATATTTAAATCAAATCTCTCACTTATTCCGTCAATTTTGTATGCAATCATTAATATATAAAAATTTAAAAATATATAAAATAATATATAAAAAATTGTATTTATATATAAAAATTGACGGATTCGATACCATTTTAGATAGAGATATGATGAGAGCAGTGGATGTTTCAGAAGATTTTTCAATGATTTATTAGACGCTATATATTGAATAGCGTCCATTTCTAATTTTAATGATGTATTATTTGATAAGTTATTGGACAATGGATCATTCACAGTATTTTCTTCATCAATTGAACAATCCAATGATTCTTCTATTGTCCACTTATGTGGTAAAAGACACGTATAATCAAAATTTATCTCGTAATCATCGGTCCCATAATTATTACTATTTACACAATTATCAAAATACTTTTCAAGTATTACAGGTGATATGTGGGCCAATGGTGTAACACCCAGTATATTATTATGTCCTAAATAACTGCCATATTTCAATAAAATATTTATGGCATCTGTATTTTCTGCTCTTACTGCATAATGCAATGGTGTATTTCCTTTTTCTACAAAATAAATTAATTAAATTTGAAATTATAAATAATTTAAATATATAATAAATATTTAATCCTACCATCTTCACATCGTACATTGACATTTGCCTCTTCTAAAATCATTTTTAAACATTTTAATCTGTTGGATTGTTCATTGGTAGATTGAATTGATACAATGCCAAGTTGTTGGCATGATATAATAAGCATTTCATCAGTAATTTTTAAATAATTACATTGAAATAATTCAGCTAAAATATCTGGATGGCCACATTTAATTGCCATTTTTGTAGCATCCACAATATCTAGATAATTTTCTTCAGAATTTTTTAATCTTCTCATCAATTCCTTAACTGAATTGTAAAAATTTTTCCCAACAGCTATTACTAATAATTTCGATTCACATAAAATATTTATCCCGTCATCTTCATTATTGATCTTTTTTAAATTATCCAAAAAATGCTCCTCATCATTTGCATCAAGATAAAAACGTAAAATATTAAAATCAATTTGTTGTTTCATTTGCGGTGGAAGTTTAATATCAGGTAATTTATTTTCAATCATATTACGTGGTGTTATTTTTCGAAAATCCCAAAAATTATCAAGATCCGGTGCTAATTTTGATGAATTCAATAATACAATGACCATTTCTTTTTGACTTGCTGATGCAGCAATGTAAATTGGTGTTATACCTTTTGCATTGGGAATATTTGGACTTGCATTGTTGAAAAGAAGAACCTTGACACACTCAATATAATTTTTCCTCACTGCAAAGTGAAGGGCAGTCTCTCGACCAGCCTCTAAATTTGGATTTGTTCTTTCATCTTTCAACAATACTCTGAGTATATTAACATGACCCAATTCCGTAGCAAAATGTATCGGTCCACGATTATGTGCAACATTTAATTTATTCGGATTTGCACCAAATTCAAGAATAATCTCAACAAACTCGGGCAATCCCTCACAACAACTGATATCTAATAAACTTTTGCTCAATGGATGTGGATAAATGTAGTCCAAATCAATAGATAAATATTTACTTTCGTGGCTGCGTTTCAATAAATTTTTGAATGCACCAAAACGATGTGTTGTAATACACGTTAAAAGAAGTTTATGAATATTTGGATTTTCCCTTTGAAAAGAATTCATTTGCAATAATTCCTCTTCAATATCCATATTATTATTCTAAATTCAAATAAATTTTGTATATTAATTACACTTTTATATATAATATTTTGTCATTACAAAGTTTTACGTGATAATACCTTTATAAATATTTGAATAAAATAAAAAAAATAAACAAGAGATTGATACGAGTGTGGGCGTTAAAAGTCGTTTTTACATGGCCGTGACAGTGATGTCATATCTCAACTAGAGTATCATGGCCAACAACAATAACAAGTGGATTCTCATCAACAATTTCTATCTCTATAAATAATAAATTCATTAAAACTATATATATATATATATATATACATGTATGCACAGAATAAATTAATAAAATAAATGCAACACCTGTTTTTGAGCTGGAAATCTCAATTAATTTAAAGATAATGTCAAGTAGCAGATACGTCTCTCTCTCCTATCAATTCAAGTTGCCTGTTACTCTCAGCCAGTCTGAGCCCACTCTGACCAAAGCTAGAAATGTATTCATATAATTGAAATCCCCCCCACCTAAAAAACAGTAGCGAATATATCTATACATTGCCATATAAAATATATTTATAGATATAATTATGATCGCAAAATATATTTAAATAAATTCATGTGATTAAAAAATCAAATAATTTTCTAATTTCATATTTTATTTTTTATCCAAATAATAAAATTTTTTGAATTTATTACAAAATACCGTTGGATTTTTATGGAAACAAAGAGAAGATATTGTATTCGAGTCCAAACCCTTTGAATCATCATTATTATCATCATCATCATCATCATCATCATCACTACCACCACCATCACAGTCTACACTATACGTATATTTTCAAACACAATTGTACAATGTAATTGGCGGGAAGAGTAACTGTTTTGGGTGGGGAGAATCACAAGACACATGAAAAGTGGAGGATCATTCGACTGTGAGTTATACGTCGCAGTGGTTATTCCATCGTTCATCACGAAATTGTTTGAGTCGACAGATATTTCAAACGTGAGTTATTAACAAATGATTTTCTTATATATATATATATATTTTTTTCACTTCACTATCTAATTTATTTTACATTACAATTGAATTATATTCAAAATTTATTATACCGAAAAATAAAAAAATAAAACTTTGTAATTATTTAATTTGTAAATTTAAATTTTTATTATTCGAGTTTTTTTTTTATTCTGATAAATATCAAAATTTATTACAAAATTGATACGAATCGACAGATAATTTCAAACGTGAATTATTCACAAATTATTATTTTTTTTTTTTTTACTTGATCATCTAATTAATTTCACATTGTAATTAAAATTATATCCAAAAATTTATTTGAAAAGAAGAAAAAAAATTTTTTATTAAATTTTAATTTCACATAATTATATAAATTAAATAATTGTGACATAATAATAAATTATGCCAATAAATTTATTGAATTTTTATCAATTATTTATAAATAATGAAGAAATTTGAGCTTTCTCTTGTATACATTTAATTAAAAATACCTATTATATATATTGATCATATACAAAAATAACATGGACATTTTAAGAGGCAAATCGACAACTAAATCTCCAATGAAAATTTATCATTTTATTATTTCTCATTTAATAAAATATATTATTACTTTATCCTTCATTTTAAACAATTATAATAATATAATATAATTAATTTCCTTTCTTTTTTATTTATTTTTTTTATTCTGTCCATAATAATAATGTTACTTTGTGAATAATTCCTTATTTATCTCATAATCATCATGTCATTTGGACGAGGTAGTGGGCGAGATATATAATAAATACCGTCATGGGCATGTTCTTATATGGATTGCCATGACTCGTTATGTGCGTGTACTGGTTGCCCATCGTCTCGAGGTTATATACATTCGTGTGATTACACAATATTCAATAAACTCAAGTTCACTTTGAAATCATTCAATGTAAACCATTAGATTTTATAATTTATTTATTTATTATATGATACGACAATGATAAAATTATTATTTGGAACACACAAGATAGTTCAAATGGATTTTTAATTAGTTTTATTTTTTTAAATCATTATCTAGGAATTTTTAATAAAATAATGGGTGGTATGACATACATTCAAAGACCATGGACACCAACAAAAAGACGAGGTCCAATTGCCGCGGAATTTCGTAGTCCTGGACCTGCATGCGTTACACTACCACCGCTCATAGGTTTTTATTTTGTTTTATTTATATTTAATTCAATTATAAATATAAAAATAAAAATATATATATATATATATTTAGGTAAAACTGTGGTGGATTCTAAACGCGGTAGAGCACCAGCATTTTCATTTGGAAGTCGGTAATGACAGCGTATTTTTAATGTACATTAAATAATTAATAAATCAGTATAGAATTGATTTTATTCATTATTTTTAGACACTCGCAGAAAAATGAAAGCCCCGGTCCTGGTCCAGGACAATATGATGTATCTGGTTTGAGTGCAAAAGGTAAAAATGACAAATAAATAGAGGAAATTATCGTGATTGTCTTGAAGAAATAGAATAAGAAGACACATTTTGTGTATCACTATTATTCACTAAGGAGATTATTGATTTAACAAGCAGTGGAGAAACGCATTGCTACACACAACTATCGATATTTACTCTAGTTAATATTATATACTCAAAATAACTGTACATATTTATTTTTTTGTTTTGTTTACTTGGGTATTATTGGATTGTAGGAAAGGACAAGGCATTGGCATTGTCATTGCACGGACGAACGAAAATCGATAAAATTGAGAACACACCAGCTCCAGGTGATTATGATCCACAAAAAGCTGAAAAAGTTATTCAACACAGTGCACCTAAATTTTCATTTGGTATGAAGACTCAAATTGATAAAACCAATACAAATCCCGGTAAGTTGGATCAATATTATTTGAAATGATGAAAACAAAAAAGAAAGAGAATAAATTATTTTGCTTCATTTTATTTTTGTACTTTGGGGGGGGATAAAAAACAAAAAACAAAAAAAAAAAGCACCCGGCACGTATTTTCCTGAGAAAACGATTCTAGATAAATCACCAGAATATAGTTTTGGTCAAAGAGTTTCATTGATTAAGACCGATGATGTTCCAGGTATGTTATTAGTTATATATCAAAGTAATATCGAAGAATGAGCAGTTGAATGTTATTTTATTTCTGTAGCACCCGGTACATACTGTCCTGAAAAATATAATTTAAATATTGGACCACAGTTTAGTTTAACTGGCAAAGGATTTACTAAAATAGTCAATGATGTCCCAGGTAGATATTGAAATATTTCAGATTTAATTTATAAATTTATGTGATTATTTATTATAAAATCACGTATATTGGATTTTATTTATTTATTTTGTCTTAGCACCTGGTACTTATTATCCAGAAAAAACTAATTTGGATAAATCACCTGAATACAGTTTTGGAATAAAAACATCACTTGATAAATCAAATGATGTTCCTGGTAACAAATAACTCGCATGCATAATTTATAAGAGATAAAAAAAAAAAAAAAAAAAAAAACAATTGAATCTATAATACATTTTATTTATTATCAATATTTTTTTGTTTGTTTCTTTAATTTCCAAGCACCAGGCACATATTCTCCCGAAAAAATGAATTTCGATAAATCACCCGAGTACAGTTTTGGACAAAAAACATGGACGGATAAGACAAGTGACACTCCAGGTAAATATTTCAATTTAAAACACCAATCACTATTTTCATTTATATACATCACAAGTTCAATACGAATTATTTTTATAGCACCCGGAACATATTCTCCTGAAAATTTTAATTTAGATATTGGCCCGCAATTCAGTTTGACTGGTAAAGGATTAGCTGAGAAAATCAATGATGTTCCTGGTAAATTTTATAATATAATTTTTTATTAGAATTATTTTTCTTTTTGAATGTATTTATGAATGTTTCCTAGCACCTGGTACTTATTTTCCCGAAAAATGCAATATGGACAAGTCTCCCGAGTACACATTTGGTATTAGAACGTCATTGAATAATAAAGCAAATGATTCCCCTGGTAATAAATACTATCCAAAACAATTATCCATTTTTTTGTTTTGTTTTGTTTTATTTATTTTATTATTATTTATTTTTTATTTAATTTCAAAGCACCTGGCACTTATTCACCTGAGAAGATGAATTTTAATAAAGCACCAGAGTACAGTTTTGGAATAAAAACAAACTACACAATGTCCATTGATACGCCTGGTAAAAAAAAAAAAAGAAATAAACAAAAATATAAATATAATTCTAATAATAATTATATTTTTAAACTTGTAAATAGCTCCAGGTGCTTATTATCCTGAGAAAATTAATTTAAATTCTGGCCCACAATTCAGTTTATCTGGAAAATATGTGATTGATAAACCAAATGATGTTCCAGGTATTGTTTATTTTCCACTATTTTATTGTTTGTTTATTTGTTTGTTTATTATCTATAAAACTATGCCTTTGCTTACAACAATCCGTGTGAATATGATTATGTATGTGTTTGTATGTGGGTGTGTGGATGGGTGTAATTGGTGTTTTACCATTTGAATAATAGGACCAGGAAAATACTGTCCGGAAAATGCGATGTTTTCATGGATAAATCCCCTACAATTTACATTTGGCCTTAGACCACAGACACATCAAGACAACAATGTCCCAGGTAGATAAAATATGTGATTAACAAATAATTGATAACAAATTTTATTTGACTTATCATAAATAAATTTTGTTTGACTCATCACTAACAAATTTAAGTGTAAAATTTTAGTTATTGTAACTACGCATTTATCCTCTTTCAAAATATTTAAATGATAAAATTACTGTTATTTTATGAATTATCTGAATATAAATAAATCAGGTAAATTTTATACGATTGATTATAAAAATTTAATTTTATCTTTTATAGGCACATGAAGTGAATATTATAATTTTTTTTTCTCTTCTTTTTTTTTTTTTTTATAGCACCAAATGTTTATACAGTCCCATCAGTTTTGGGTGGAACAAAGGAAGGAAATAAAAAAACTGCACCGGCATATTCAATTGCGAGCAGACAAAAAATATTAACGGATGATAGAATTTTAGTACCTGGACCTGGTGCATATGAAGCAGTTAAAGCTGATGTTGTCCGTGTTAAAAGTGCAGCCTACAGTATGAGTGGTCGTTATCAACTGCCAAATGATCACGCAAAAATTCCTGCACCCGGCGCTTACAGTCCGGAAAAGGTAGAAGAATAAAAAAAAAAAATTAATTTTCAAGCTTTTCATTTATACACAATCACACGCAATATCAATAAAAAAATTATGATAATGAAAATTTTGGTATTTTTTTTTTTATTTTTATTTTTTTCAGGTTGTTCTCAATTTTTCACCAGCGCACACATTTGGAATTAGACACTCACCTTATATTTGTAATCCCAGAGACGCTGTTTATTAATCTCAGGCATTTGAAAAAAAAAAAAAAAAAAAAAATGAAAAAAAACCATGAATTTTATTTTGGTGAATGAAAAACTTTCATAAAAATTTGTATTACTATACCGAATACAATATTTTACTTCAATTATTCTCCTAATAACATTTTTCATCTATATATATAAATTTTTTTTTTCTTACCTTTCTCTTATATTCATTCATAAACAATCATAAAATTTATATAACAAAAAAAAAAATAGATATATAGTTATATTGCCCGCGCTTTTTGATTTATTCATAGAGAATATATTCGAATTTTATTCGATTCAAATGTTAATGTTACGTTCTTTTAATTATCTATCTGTTATGTTTTCATTGAATATGTATAAAAATATTTCACAATGATAATAAATGTCTTGTGACATCTGGAATGGCATTTACATTTAATAATAATTATATGTAAATTTTGATTATTGAAATTATGATTAATCATTTTTAATAGACGTCGAATTGATATAAACACGTTCACCTGCAATCCACGTTGACAACACTTCCAACTTCTCATTGAGCATTATAAAATCAGCGTCAGCGCCAAAGTTGAGTACACCTTTGTGTGATTGAATACCAATTGCTCGAGCAGGATGTAGAGTCGCTGCTTCAAGTGCATGTACCACTGAACATCCTAAAATTATTTACATATAAAATATATTAGGATTTATTCATGCTCCTCCACCCTCAAATTTTTCTTTGAATAATTGAATTGCTGATAATTATTATTTTAATGAATCTAAGTACCAGTTACGTCTTTCAAGTATCGTACGCATTGTGACATTTCTGTTGTACTGCCACATAATGTATCAGTATTGGCGATATATGCCCGACCATTTCTTACTTCAATGTCAAGTTGTCCAAGACGATGTAAACCTTCTTGAAGACCCAAAGCAGAAATTGCATCCGTCACCAAAACTAGTCCTTCAATAGAAAAAAATAAATAAATATTAGTAACTGCTGTTATACAATAGTAATTTTTTACCTTCTGGATGAATTCGATCAGCGATTCGAAGTGCCGCTGGATGTGTATGAATACCATCAGCAATTATACCAAAATAAATTGATTGTGAGTTTGGAATTTGATCAGAAGTTAATAATCCAACTAATCCTGGATCTCTGTGATGGAACTGTGAATAAAACAGAAAAAGAAATATATTCTACAATTGACAGCAACTAAAAATAAAAAAATAATAATAATAAAGCGAATAATTTATTGTTATACAGGCAGCATTGCGTTGAATAGATGTGTTATAAATGAAGCACCGCATTTTACTGCATCTTCGCCTTGTTTCAAATTGGCCGTTGAGTGGCCTGAGAAACAGGAATTTCAAGTAAAGATTTGCTGAACAATAAGAATATTAATTTGTGAATTCAGATAAAATTGTCTTACCAACTGAAACTTTTATATTTCTTTTACACAATTCTTTTATAACTTGACTGGAATTTTCGATTTCTGGTGCCAATGTAATATAAGCGATATTTTCTAAACTCCCATAAATGTCTAGGACTGATTGAAAACCCTAGAATGCAAAGATAATTATTGAATATAAATAGAACATCAGTATGAAAATGAAATGAATTTATATAATTTATTTGGATTAACTTACATTGATGAATTTCATCATATGAATTTCTTGATGTGCACCTTTTTTTTCTGGACTTATAAATGGACCTTCAACATGAACTCCTAATACCGTTGCACCATGTATACCACCATTTTGTTTTTTTATTTTTGGCAATATTTTATGATACGTTTCTGCTGATGATGTGACCAATGTTGGACAGAAAGACGTAACTCCATGTGACAATAATTTTTTCGCTACTTTATTAATTCCTGCTTCAACATCATCAATGTTGTATGAAAAGTCAATGCCAAATCCACCTAAATAAATAAACAATAATAATTATCAATATAATTTTATCATCAAGCACATTAAATTTATTGAAGATTTACCGTTTATCTGCAAGTCAATATATCCCGGTGAAATAATTGCACCACAACAATCAATTTTTTTATTTGCCTGGACTTTTTTATCATAAAAAATTTTTTCTGGATCTACAATTATCCCATTGTTTACCCAAAGATCTTCAAGTATAATTTTTCCAGCTCTCAATATCTTACAATTATAAAATTGAATTAGAATATCCATATTCATTACTGTTGTGTATGTATTATTAACCGTTATGACAATTTAAAAGTATTCTCATTCAGATTCACTTCAAATTTATATTATTCACTTTCATACCAAATTGTTATGTATATAAATTTATCGGATTGTTATCGATTGATTACGGATATCACATTGAACAAGAAAAAAAAAAAAAATCATGTAAATATAATGCAATACATTCATAATTATATGGGCAGATTCACAATTTTATTTCAATAAAAATCTTAATCCAAGTGAAATCACAAATTTTTACAGTGGGACTACTACTGCAATTTTATCAAATCCATCTCCACTTAATGTCCAATCCACTACATTTTTAAATAATTGCACATTAATAACAAAAAAAAAAAAGAATATTTACAAACAAAAAACAAATACAATAATATTTCTTATGGCCACAAAAGAACGACAAACCTTTCCACATTCACACCGACCCGTAAAAAATTTTTGAAACGATTATTTGTTTTAAATTTTACTCAATAGATAGCGTTTTTGATACGTGAAGATAACTATATTATCTACTGTAACTGCATTATCATCATGAATTTAACTAAATTTTTTGGCCTATTGTTGTTAATTGGAAATTGTTATTTATCAATTTTATTGTTTAATAATAGAAGAAAAGAAAAAAATCTGGAAAAGTGAAAGAAAATAAGTGTATAATTTCAAATACGTGACTGAAACAATTCGGTTGATATGTTCGCGGCGTTATATTTCAATTGAAAGATATTCAAATATCTTACATATTATATGTATGTACATTGTTAGGTTATGCAGCGAGGTTAAAAGTTCATCATATAAAAATCATTAAATGTTATACAACGTGACACGTAACAGAAGCACAATAGATAAAATAAAAAAAAAAAAATTTACATTTTTCAATATTTCAATTAATTGAGATTAATTATAAATCTCAACATTTCTATTATACAATATAGAGATAATATATAATTATTTATGAATAATTGTAAATCTATGGGAGATTTACTCTTTATTATTACTCATCGATTGATGCAATTAAATTAAATTGCTACAATGATGTCATTTATGGTGGATATCATCGAGTACATTGCGTGAGAACACTTGGGAATTCAGCAAATAATAAAAATGATGGGAATGAAGAAAAGCAAAATATGCCACGAGGAACATCCATTGACCTTCATAAAATAATAGAAAAAAAAGGGGGTAGAGCAACGACCTTGCAATTATATCTTTCCTTTAACAATTCTGTACTCATTAAAATTGATTATTTGACCGAGAATTTACAATAAACATCGTGTATTTCTATGACTCATTGAATCCAATCTAATTAATTCACATTACACAATTGACGATGAATAAAAAAAAAAAAAATATATATATAAAACAAGATAAAATAAAAATGAGAAATGTGAAATGTGAAAGAGAACATTATGACAATCAATAATTGAAATTAAAATTGATAAACAATTTTAAAAAGTTATTACAATTTTCCATGGTGTATTTGTGTGTATGAAAAGAGTATGAAAGAGTGAAAGTAACGTCATTCAAACGAGACAATATCAGTTTTTATTTGATTGACGCTTTGGAACATCAGACAAACGTGTCGAGGACACGTATGAAATTTTGCACGAAAACGAAAGTCACTTTACTATTTTATATCAATTGATGAATCATCATCATCATCACTTAAATAATTATTGTACAGTCACAGTCGCCTCTAAAAATCATTACGTATATTTTTCCATTGACTTGACAGGATATCAATATATTAATTATTTATTTGCTTTTCTTCAACATTCTATCAAAGTGTATGAATTACTTTCTCATTTGTATAGTCATCAATGAATATTTCCATTTATATTTTTCTCCCCAGTCGTTCAATATTATTATTTTTTTTTATAAATTATCATTACGACTCGGTCAATAATTTTGTGAGGTGGCCATTGAACCTGGTACTCAATCATATCCTGCACGAACGATGCATTTACTTTCTCTCAACGTCGTTACACTCATAATAAGTACATAAAGTATAAATACACACACATACACATATAAATAAATATATTTTTACATGCAGACAAATAATTTGTTGAGGATGCGCTCAAACTGACTCCAACATCGCGTGCTACTGACAGGACATTCAAACAACTCAAGTGATATATCCACATAACAGCAATAGAATAATAAAAAAAAAAAAAAAAAAAGGTAAAAGAAAAATATTTGATTGACATTAATATCTAATTTTTTTTTTTTTTTACAATTGATAATATTTAAATATAAAAATAAATAATACAATTATATTTCAATGCAATGTAAATAAAAACTTGTCTGCCTTTTTTTGTTTACAGGTCACTGAATTGAGTAAAAGTAATTTAAGTTCATCAGTTGACCTCAGTGATGCTGTATATACATTTTAAACTACATTTATTATTCCACTGTATTCACAACTGGCATTCAAATGCCAACGTTTCTTTGTTCATCTAAGTATGAGCGAATTGTATCCGTAATCCAATCTAACCAATTCAAATAATATAAAAAATTAATAAATAAATTGAATGAAAAGCAGAAAAATTCTTGACAAATTCTCCAATATATTTCCGAGTAATCGAAAAAAAAAAAAGAAAGAAAGAAAGAAACAACTAACGAATAATAAAAAAATTATATAATCCAATTATCGATGTTATTATAACTTTTATTTATTATTGTATTTTTTTTTTATTTTGGTAATGGATTGAGTAATACAATTAATAATTATCAATAGCTAAATCAATAAATTATTGCGATCATGTTTCATCGATAAGAACTCAATAGCCAGTTTTTTTCATTTCTTTTTTTTTTTTTTTTTTTTTTTTTTTTCTCTTATTGTTAGATCTATCGATATAAAGATAGACATTAAAATAGTAATAATTCATCGATGCAAAAACAAAAGAAAGAAAAAAATTGAATGGAGAGAAAAAGAGAGTCCCATTAAATTGTGACTTGAAAATTATTTCCTGACTAGATGAGAATTAAATGTAATGCAACTAACTTGGTAGACATACACAACCGAAGTCTTGTGAATAAATTCAGGGCCTCATTCTGTCTCTCATTTAAAATCATAATATTGAAATAAATTATATGATATAAATCATTCAATTATTGTATAATTCATAGCCATTCATTTGTTGTGTCACGGTATCAAATAAAAATAAATAAATAAAAAATAAAATATTTACAAATTAATAAATTAATCAATTAATTGACAATTGACAAAATAATTAATTATAATTAATCTTGACATTGATATTTAATTATCTATCAATATTAATAAATGAACAGATAAATTTTACAAGTGTTTTTTAATGATAAAAATATTGAGTAAAAATAAAACAAAAATAATAATAATAATAATAATAATAATAATTAAATAAATAAAATGTAATTTTATAATACGAGATTATACGTAATTAAACTGATATTTCTTAAATGATCTGTTTAACCTGGAGGTCAAGAATCCCCATAAAATAAAACTCTCGCACGGGCGATTTCTCTAATTATAATTATTATCGATTAATTGCAATGACGCAATTATATTTACAACTAATATATATATATAAAATATAAATAATTCAAGTTCCTCAACTGTACGTTTATTTTGTATATTTATTTATATCAATAAAGTCCATCATTCTCTTATTGTTCTCAATTTTCTCCTCTTTTACATAATAAAAACACCAAGTCTTACACACACATACACATATAAATAAATAAAATTAAGATTTTATGATAACGAATTAATTTTTATGATTTTCTTTTTTTTTTTTTTTTTCGAAATTAACAAATAATAAAATTTCTCCCTCTTTTTATTTTTTATTTATCATTTTTTTTATCTCACTACCATCGAAAATACAATTATATAAAACAGTTTATTTCATTCATATTTATCTCTTTTACATTGAGATAAAGGTGGACTGAGATAAAAAAAAAAATAAATAAATAAATAAATAAATAAATAATATGAATTAAAAATATGTATATTTGATAATATAAGGATGCAAAAATTAAACTTTCTCATACTGTCACGTTACATAAAACTGTTACAAAAAAAAAAAAAAAAAAGAATAAATAAATAAATAAATAAAAAATTATTATATTTGTAATTTTAAATAAATCCATGAGTTTGTAATAAATACAAAAAGAATTGAATACAATTGAAACATGTGACGTGGTAGATTCTATTCATTATTTGAATAAAAATTATGTATAAATACAAGAATAAATAATAAATTTTCTTGCAGGGAGACAAAGGCAATAAAATGTGATGACAAAAAAAAAATAATCATTGTGTGTGTGTGTGTGTGTGTATGTATTTATATATATAGTTGTCTTAATAACGAGTATGTACAAAGTTAAAGTTTAAGTAAAAGAAAAAAAAAAAAAAAAAGACAAGAAAAGAAATGAAATGGGGAGCGTCGATGGCATTTAGGGTCTTGGCATTACATGAGAGAATGCAAGGGCACGAGTTGGAAATATCTCCAATAATTCTTATATACATACAAATAAATATACAAGTAAATAAATTTATTGATTAAACAAAAAATAAATAAATAAAATAATAATAATAATAATTTTTTTTTTTTTTCCCACTTCAATTTTCTATCGCAGCAATGAAATAATTTTTGGATGGAGAATTATTTTATTGCGTACATTGAAATACGCGCTCTCACGATTCACATTCTTACACTCATCATTATTTATTCACTTATATGACTTGCAAGAAAAAAAAAAAAAAAAATGATATATACATAAATAAATAATAATATTTAACTGTTTGTACGTATTTATAAATGAAAACTTGTACGTTACTGGTGAATGTAAGATATACAAAATACAATAATGGGAAATGTACATTGACCTATTCAACACCGGATCCAAGTTGATTTAATGTCGAATCGATGAGATCCCGTGAATCTCTTCTTGCACATTTAATTTATTTAACATAAATCGTGTGAAAGAATTTCCACTGGTTTATTCATCAACATTTGATTATTATTTATATTTAAATTTATATTCACTATCACCACAACAACAACGACGACGACATTATCAATCGTCAAGATCAATATTTCATCACAATTTTTATCCATCTATTTTTTTTTTTTATCTCTAAACGATTGAAGATAATTCATTGGATCAAGGCTAACAATACAATTTTTAACAATATAAAAAAAAAAAAAAAGAAGAAGAATAGAAATTATTAAATGAATGGATTTAATTTAATTTGTTGCTTTTTTTTTTTAAATTTATTTTTGTTCAAATGTGCGGGCGTTGGACAATGTGACAATGCAATGTCGCAATTGGTACGTTGGAATTTGGCGCGTGGGTGCTGACAA
The DNA here is from genome assembly GCA_963920625.1 of Dinocampus coccinellae. Taxonomy (NCBI): domain Eukaryota; kingdom Metazoa; phylum Arthropoda; class Insecta; order Hymenoptera; family Braconidae; genus Dinocampus; species Dinocampus coccinellae. The sequence continues at coordinate 694,729 of OY987191.1, read as the reverse complement.
TAGAAAGGTTTATGTGTGTGTGTGTATAAGTGCATTTTAAAACGAGTTTGTCTGTATGATGGAGAACAAAAGTTTGCCATTTGATCCCCATTCAAGTTTTGATCGTTAGTCAAATTACATTACACAACATTACAAATATATAAAAGTATTGAACAATAATAATTTATAGAAAAAAAAAATAATAATAATAATAATAAGAGGAATATTAAATTGTCGTATTGGAGTATTGTCAAAGAACTTGTCATCTTTGATAGAAATAATTTATTTATATGTGTCATAGACATGAATTTAAATCAGGTCAAGGTTGATAATACACGTGAGATCAGAGATTATTTTATGATAGATAATGTCAATCAGTTTTATTTTATTACTTTTAAATTCTTGATAGATAAATGTTTGAATATTCACATTAGTCGTGTATTAAATTATTAAATCAATTTATATTATTTAAATGATGAGAAAAAATTTTAAAAAAATTTTATTTATTTATTTTTTTTTTCGTTTCATCATCAAGAAAAAAAATTATTCCCTCCTGATATTTAATTTTTACGACATTGCAGAGTTGGATTTTTCAGTATTTATTTATTTATTTTTATTTTGTTTTTCTTATTTCCTTATAGGATTTTATTTGTGACTATTGATTTGTAGTTGAGGTCATCAGGTGCGATACATTTTGGGATAGTGAATCGCAATTTATTCGCACGTGATTTGACTTTAATTAAACACAAGACAAAATCAATATTACACATTATTCCGTATATTTTTTTTCTTTTCTTTTTTATATATATCACAAACTCACACTATTAATTGGCAGTAAAAATCGCGATTTGATAAATAAAAATAGAAAAATAAAAAAATAAAAAATCTAGATCAAATATCAATCACTTTTATTTACGACAATTGATCTAGATAATATAAATTTATCACTACATATAAAAGATTTCATTGACATAAAAAATATAAATTTATATATTAATTTTTGGAGTTTTAATTTTATTTTTATTTAATATTTAAATATGTGATATTTATATTACTTACATTTATCTCCTTTTTGTTTTTTTTTTCTGATAATAAAGTTTCAAATGTTTGACAACAGGATGTGTATTATATCAGTGTATACAAGGATTCGTCCCCACTCACTCTGTGTATAAACCTACGAGGAGAAGAGGTGCTTTCGTTGGCGGAGTATAAATACAGTGAAAGCGCTTGTCGGCCCTCCAGACCATCGCCGAGTTCGTCAGCGTCGAGAGCTCCATCACCGTGAAAAACTGCACATTTAAATATATTAAATTCAGTGGTGATTTATAATTTAATATTCAAAACAAACAAACAAACAAACACAATATACATATCAGTATATATTTTTTATATTCAATTGAAAAATTATAATTCGTGCGTGGAAAATAATGAATTTTTTTATATTTACACTGGCAGTTTTTACTGTCATTAATAATTCCATGGGATATCCACAAGAACGTGTGATAACAGGTTAGTAAATTAATATAAATACATATTGTTTATTTATAAATTATTAAAGTCAAATGGAAATATTAAAGGGATACAGTATAAAAAAAAAAATTGTCTCGTGCGTAAAGAGAGAGTCGATGCTGAATTACCGCAAAACAAGTGATCAGCTGACGAGCACATGCGCCCATTAACAAACACACACACATTTATATACAGAGAGGAAGGTGGTGTAAAATTATATTCTACACCCAAAGCAAAGCAACAAGAACTTTGTGTCTGCGACCGGTTTTGTTTTTTGTTTTTTTTTTGGTTATACAAAAAAAAAAAATTCGGGTACTTTCATTGCCCACGACGATGAGCCGGTGAAAGTGCTGATATATTTTTTTTTTTATCTCACAGAAAAATTTCAACAAATTGTATATGTGTGTGTGAGATATATAATTACAATAATTTATCAAAGTTTTTATAATGAAAGAAAGAAAAAAAAAAAAAAAAAGGAGAAAATTATACGTGAGAAGTATAAAAATAAATGAAAAATAAATACAATTAATTGGCTGATTGGAATTAAATGGTGTGAAGGTTAATAATCCTCAAAGTTAACTCATATATAAATAGAAATAAATAGAATTTCATTATCGTGTTATAAATCCTCATACGATTTATCTATCTGACGCCTTTTTCCATTTTTTTTATTTCATTCACCTATAAGATCAATTGCCCCAAGGGGGTATTTTACTGTTCTATCTGAGACACACATAGACATAGACATACACAAATTCGTGACATTCATGTAATAATATAAAACAGCACATTACATATACAGATGGATAAAATGAAGTCATACACGTAATACCATAAGTAGAATTCAATACGCCCATTAAAAAAAAAAAGAAAAATCTTTTATTACATTAAATTCTTATTCTAATTAAACCAAAAAAAAAAAAAAATTGATACAAATAATAAATTATATCTAAACAATATTTTTCTTTTCTTACATAAAATAACTCTACCAATGTGTAATATACACAATAATATTTACAATAATAACCTGTGGATATATACAAACAAAAACAAACAAAAAAAAAAAACCGGCAAAAGTTACATGAAACCGACTCACGTGCAACACGTGATCTCAGTGAGAGACTGTGCACGTGCTACAGTCCTTCACACTGTTAATATACATAATATATATATATATATATATATATATATGTATATAAATATTATTCTTATGGTTATTTAAAGTAGGTAAATGTGTATCGATACCAGATGAAAAAGTCTTTTGAGATAACTCGCAATGAATCACGTGCACCTTGAAATAATTAAATGAAATTTATATATTTATTTTATTACTATTGTTCTTTATTATTTTTCTTTTTTCTTCTTTTTATCTTCATTTATATTTTTTCATTTATCCCTATAAATTATATAAATTATTAATTGTATTTTTAATTAATATTAATTTAATATTTTATTGTTTCATTAATTTTTTTTTTTTTTTTCATGTTTAGGCTACTGGTGCATGACCCGGATGTTCATTATTTTATTCTTTTATTCTATAATCATATTATACACACACACACACACACACACACACACACACACACGCATATGTATATAAATATAAATATGTATATATTTTATTAACAATCTTGTCATTGACACTGATCACGGCGTGAATCTACACGTGACTTTCATACTCGTGACTACAGGCGAGACTTGAAGTGATAAAAAAAAAAAAAAAAATATGAAATAAAAGGAACATTCACTTGGAATGATCGTATATTTTTCTTTTATAATAATAATAATAATCACTATTTTATTAATACCTTCTCTGTTTGAATACCTTCAACTGCAAATGGCATTTTACAAACCTTTGGAAAAATAAAAAAAATAAAATTACAATATTTTATGAATATTTTTTTCCTCTATTATATACTTAATACGCATTTAATCATAAATTTTTTATTTGTATAAATTTTTTTTTTTTATATAAATTTTTTAAATTAATTTGTATAAAAAAATTCATGATAAAACGAATGAAAAATTTAATTGTCAATGTCTGTGATAATTATTTTTGGGATAGTGGTGAATATTTCAAGTCCATCCTGATCTTTTTTATCTTGTTTTATTTTATAATTTAATAGTATTTCTCTTTGTATTTCAATAACCCGCAAACGCATTCTCTGAAGCCAATTATCAATGTGGTATTAAATTTGCCTTAGGCACAATAAATTTCTGTTATTTATTTATTTTTTTATTATTTATATATACAAACACACACAGACACACAAGTATCCCTTTTATTTTTCCATCCTAATTGTCAAACTTTCACGGATTATTATTTAAAAAATTCAGAAAATGAATAAATAGCAAAGACAAAAAAAAAAAAAAAAAAAACAATTTAATATGCCAATTATAGTAAATATTTAGACTTTGCAATTGAAATATACACGTGTTGGTTTTTTTTTTTTTTTTTTTTTGTATTTTGTTTCTTAATCTTATGTATTTTATAGTCACGTGTATGTATCAGAAATGAAATAAATTATTGTTAAATAAAATAAAATAACAAATAAATATAAAAATAATAAAAATAATATTAATATTCTTATGGTTAAATCTTTTGACAAACGAATAAATGTACAGAATCTAATGCAATTTGACTGGCAATATAACGAGTGCGACCCAATTTCAACTACCAACATAACATATACACCTATATATTAACCAATAGACAGACAGATAGATAGATACACAGTAAAAGTAGTGGTAAATGTTGGTATATCCGATACGCCCGAATGAAATGCCGCTGTTCTCGTCAAGTGTTCATATCTCAGTACTTACATATATATTTTTCTCTTTCTCTCATTTTTTTTTTTTTATCTATTTCTTTCTTATTTGCCGTACAGTGGGAAATCACTTGATATCGCCTAATAAGTAATTACATTTTATAATGAAACAGTTAAAAATTCTATGGTCTATAGTCAATTCAAACAAAAACAAAAAAAAAAAAAAAATATTAAATGATCCGTGGCAATCTAAAACAAAAAAAAAATTAGGACTAAAAAATATGGACAAATAACAAATGATTTATAAGAGACAGGTGACTTTTACCCAATAGTAATAAAATATAAAAATATAATTTATCTATATAGATACAAATTTCTGCATGAATGAAGTTTATTATCATCGACAAAATAAATTGTTGTATTGGGTGTATATAAATATTTTTTTTTTTTTTTGTTTAATAAAATAGACAAAAAATAAAAAAATATATTGGTAGATTGAGACGAATTAAACGTGTGAGTTTGTTGAGGTAGATGTAGAAAGAGTAAAAAAAAAAAAAAAATGTTGCACGAGATTGATTTACATACGACAGTTTCAATACGGAAATTATTTTGTATTTAAATTGTATAAATTTAATTGACTTTGTGTATCTATTGTCCAGTCATCCTTAATTGTCAGTGAAGATTCACTTTTGTGAATGATTTAAATCCAATTTAATATTAACTGTATAATTAATTATAAAACAATACACGGAAATATTAAAAAAACAAAACAAAATAATAAAAAAAAATTTTTTTTTTTATTTATATCATGATTTTATTTTGTTTTATTAAACGTAAAAAAATTGTGTATTAATTAATTATAATTATATGAATGAAGAAACAAAACGTTTTTATCTGACTTTCATTTTAAATTGCATGAATTAAATTTTTTTTTTTTTTTTTCAATGAAACACGCAAATGTTTATTATTTAATATTATCATTGCCCAAGGTGTTTATGCAGTGGAGGTAAAATTTTGACTTGAAATATTTGTAATGTCAATATTATATAGATAAAATTGTAGTAAAACGTAAAATTACAGTGAGGTGATTGATCGAAATATTACGACACAAGTGAATAAACAAAAAAAAAAAAAACTTTTTTTTTTTTTTTTTTGCCTCAAGGAACAATGAGAATATCAATCTGTACCGACAAATATAACAAAATATTTTCGATCGAGCTTTCATCAATTTATTATCTGAAATAGAAATTCTAAAAAAGGAAATACCGACCGAGCCCTGAAGACAAATTTTTTTTTTTTTTTTTTCTCCCACTCTCCAACTGTTTCCATTGAATAGAATTGATTGAAATTCCGTAATTTTCCTGATATAACTCGACAAACTCTCGAATATTCAATCAATTAAATGCACTACCGTGTCCAATAAATTTCTTGAGAAATTGAAATAGATAAAAAAAAATAATAATTATAATAATGACGATATATAAAAATGATAAGATCATGAGACGATGGGTAATAGATGAAACTTTCATAATGATGACAGGGTGTGGATATAAATGCATTACATTAGAGAATATAATGTAATATAAGACAAAGAATAATATAAAGGGAATAGAAAAGTGTCAGAGAGCGAATGAAATATAAAATAGAAGTGAGAGACGCTATAGGTCGATCGTGGCTTCGGGATAAGATCCATCGTCACGTTTCGCGCAAATAATCACGAGTGTAATATAACGATTTTCATATTCTTCTCTCACACACAACACACACACACACACACACACCCATATATTTTTTTCAATATTTAAATAATAGTTTAATATCAATTTTATTTATTTGTTTGTGTTTTTTTTTTTGTTCTTTACAAATCAACTCGAAAAACAAATTGATCATCCATAAATTTCCAATTAATTCGACAATTGCACACAACAATAAATCAATTAACAATTAAATATTAAACAAAAAAAAAAAACAAAATATATAGAATTAAAACGAAACAATTTATCCTAACGTCACAACTAATTTGAAAAAAGAAAAAAAAAATTTTATTGTGCAATGTTTGGTTGGATCACGATCCGCGGGGAAATCTCACGCGTTTCTTTGACTCTTTTATTCTTTTATTCTTTCTCTCTACACGAGTATTCACTCTTTTTCTCTTTCTCTCTCTATATATATTTATATTGGAAAAGATCGTGCCTGTAATTTGTCGGTGCACTGAGGGAAATCCTATACAAGAGTTAATTCTCCCTCACTCTTATCCTCTCTCTCTTTCTCTTTACCTTTCTCATTGTATCGTATCACGTTTACGTATATCCGTGACAAACCGTGTCGAGATATTCCTTTCGAATTGAACGGGAATCTTCCGATTGAACGACTTGAATGTTGATGAGCTACTAATACAACACGCGGATCTTGGACCTTTCTCAATAATTTTATATCAAATTATAATTTATATTCATACCAACTGTTTCTTTTCAATACTTCAATTTACAATAAACACAAAAAAAAAAAAAAAAACAACAACAACAAAACAGAACAGAAAAAAAAAAAATAACAAATAATAATAAGAATAAAAATCGAGTGTATTTAATGTGTATAAAACTTTTTTTTTTTTTATTATTTTTTGTTTTTTTTTTTACTTTGTCTCTGAGAAAGTGACAAAAGAGTGCGCAAGATTTAGAGTTATAATCGTGTCGCAAAAGTATTGAGCCACTGCAATATAATTTGACAAGAATTACACACCAACATCACGATGTTTTTTTTTTTAAATTTTATTTCTCTTTCTCTGTGAATTTCAATCGTCTGGTTGTAAATCGAGCACGTGTTTGACTGGTGAAATAATAAAAAAAAAAAAAAAAACAAAAGAAACAAAAAAAAAAAAAAATTGCAGAAATAAAATAAAAATTGAGTGTGACATGAAATTGAAGAAAATTAATTGTGTAATAAACCGATTTTTTTTTTTTTTTTTTTTTCTTTCTTTTTTAACAATTTGAATACAAACTATTTCAGATGAATATTTTGCAATGAAAAATTAAAATTATATTGAATTAATTTCATATTATCAAGACATATTTTATTTTATATTTATAAATATTCCATATATAACGTGGTGTTATTAAACTTTATGATGTTGATAATTGAAAATTAAAGACACTCACAGTGATAAATTTATCCTCATATTCACGGTATTTATTTAATAAAATAAATTATTTCAACAAATTGTCACACAATTATAAAATAAAATAATTTTTCCTTATTCCCAATATCATCATTGTCAATTAAAAAAGAAAAAGAAAGAAAAAAAAAAAAACAACCGCAATAATAAATTGAAATTAATTGAAAATAAAAATTTCAAAAATTAATTATAAAATATCATTTTTTTTTTTTTCACACAATTTCAATTTATTTAATTACATTATCACCGAGTCACACTCAATAATTTTACACACACACACACACACATATATATATATATATAATCCAATACAATTAAAAATATAAAAAATTATTTATTAATTTTTAAAATTTTATTATCTTCCCCACACACTCATTACTTTCACGATTACACAGACACACGTTACATGTCCAATAGCGAGTGTGCAATAAATATTATAAATTAATGTAGAAAAAAGGAGAAGGGGAGAAGGTGCATATTTCTATTAGGAAGATATAAAACGTCATAGAAAATATAATATATGCCTGTGTGGTGCATGTGGTTCCGGGTAAATTTACACACACACAGACATTTGAGGTGTTTCAAAATTAATACACCGACAAAATAAAATTATTACAAAATATATTTAATTATAATAATTTAATAACGATACTCAAGTCAAGAAAAATATTATAAATTATATATATACACACACACACACACAGACACAATTGTATTGTGTAATGATCTTCTTCCTTCCGTGATTACACGACAAGAGAGAGAAGAAAAAAGAAAAATAAATGAATAAATAAAATTGTGAAATAAATTATAAGAAGAAATAAAAATAATTTTACACAAATCCACAAAATACATGAATATAATTCCTTTAAACAATTAATATTGTCAACTATATAGAGATAATAATAAATAAATAATAATAATATAAAATTTAAAAAAAAAAATAAAAAAAAGAGAAAAATCTCATTTCCGCCTTCCAACAAATAACCTTTCTTTTTATACATTGGCGAAAAGAAATTATTATGCGATAAAATAGACTTTCTCGGGTGGGATTACTCAACTGTATACCAATAAAGAATGAAGAGAAGCTTACATATATTTTATATATATTTTATATAAACAATAGAGAATAGAATCTGCATCAGTGATTATTCCATAAACTGTAAAAAAAAAAAAAAATCAATTTGTCCGTGGAATTTGATATTTTATGTAGTGATTTATGATATAATTTTGTCTATTAATAACTTTGTTCATCCATTTTGTGATAATTTGTCTATCCATGACACGTTAATTTAATAAACGTGAAAATTATAAAAATTGTCAAATATAATTTTTTTTTTATTTACTCGTGTATAATAATAATAATTTAAACGTAGAAAAATACGACAAATAAATCAAGAGATTTACCGTAATATAATGACAAACGTATTTCACGGTGGTCGCACGTCTATTGCTATAATTACAATTATCATTAATGCAATCGTATACTAAGTCATGCGCAAGAGTTTAAAGTTGCATGAAAACTTTTAGATCACTTTTTTTTTTTCTGTATATAAATTGGTTAAGTATTTGAGTTTGATGGAAACTTATTATTATTTATCTTTCCTTTATTTTATAAATTATCGTGTGAACATTTAATAAATTTATTCTAAATACAAATGATGAAAAAAAAAAAAACATACACTGTGAATATAATTATATAACTGGAGAATCGTCCTCTATATAGAATAATTAATTATACAATTTTATATATCAGTGAATAAATGGATTTTATCAATTTAAATTGAAAATATTACACAAATGCTAATGAAAATTTACAAATTTAACATTTTTTTTGTTTTATTTATTTATTTTTTATTTCATTCTTTATATATTTTATTTAAATCTTGAGTGAATTGGCGTCATTTGTATGCGCCAATTTCACTATAAAGCGAAAGAAGGAGTGTCAATTAATCGACAAGTATTTTTGGTTTGTGTTACTTATAATATTTCCTGGTATCTATATTTAATTCACCTAATTAATTGAAATAGTATCACATAAATATTAACTAATGCTATTTATAATTCTATTTCCTTATCGAATTACGATTGACAATTTTTATAAAGAATTGTGTATAGTTTACCCTCAGGTTTAATTGCTCGTGACTTGCACGCGCCACTAGACAGAAATAAGGGGAAAAATAATGAATAAATAAAAAAATTTAATAGAAAAATATTTCATATATAATTTTAAAAAACAATAAATAAATAAATATATAGACACAATCAATTGATGATTTTTTTAAAATATAATTTTTCAACGAGTTGTGATCACGTATTGAGTTTTATTTTATTTTTCCGATCATTTCCGCAATCAATAAATTGCAATGAAGAATCCGGTACCTATTTTATCGCTTTCTACTAATAATAATCCTATTTTCATCACACACACTCAATAATTAAACATAAAAATACACAATATATAAAAAATAATATTTAAAACAATACACAAATCATTTTATAATTATATTTAAACTGATATAATCACAAGATTATTATTATTTTTTTTTTTAAATTTATTTATCCATGTGTATGTATTAAATAATATTAAATACAATTTTGTTTGTTTTTATATATTGAATAACTTATTTATATCTCGATTTATTGATTTTAAATGAATGATTGGATTTATTTTCAACTTTCATAATAAACAAAATGGACACAAACTCTACCATTGAATGTGCGTATGACATTTTATAATTAAAAACTCCAGATTATATTTTATAACTCTCATCTTGACAAAATGTACATTTTATTTATTTATTTCACTGTATACAAAAAGCCATTACTAATTGGATGATTCTATATATATTTAAATATTTATGTGCATAAATGTTACATAAATAAATATATTAAAAATAATAAATTAAATAATAACATATAAAAATAAAAAAATATTATTAATTTATTGAAAATCTATAACTTAAATTTATTATTCATAGTACGACTTTCACATGGAGAATTTAAATTATTTTTGGATACAATTTTTTTGTTTTATTTTAAAATATAAATACAAATGATAATTATTGTTTTAAATATTTCCGGTTTTTCAGCAATGGCCTTGGTATTTATATATAACTTTCATGTCACATTTCTTATTCTCTTGTCTTGTTTATTCGCTTACTCTCACTCATTTACAATGGACAAGTCAACGTTTGACCACTCCCCCCTTCTCCTTTCATTCAATATAATTATTCGCAACGAATGTGTGCGGTAATGAAAGCTACCGAGGTCGTTACCAGCACAGCACATAATAAACCGCTTCAAAATACACGATATTTATGATTGTACACACCCGAATGAGGGTGATCATGTGCATTTATAATTGTAAGATTATGTATCACTTGTGTATAAATATTATCAACATTATCAATAATAAATATATTATATATTTATTTATTTATTATCATTATTTATAAAATGATAATCATGTAAATACAATTTATACAATTTATTTTATTTATTTTATTTATTTATAATTTAATACGTTGGGTGAAAGTATAAGAGGTCAAATTATATTTATTTAGGGGTTAAATTATTGAATTTTATATTTACAATGAAATATACCCTGTCATTATACTTAATACAAGTTGGAAGTTGACAATTTTTATTTCAATATTTCAATGAATTTTGTTGGTGAAACAACAATAAAAAATAAAAAAATTCTGTACATAAAAACTTGAGAAAACTATTGAATACAATATTTATGTCGACAGATTATTTTTTTTTTTTCTGTCTGTCTGTCTGTGTATGTGTGTGTGAAAGCAACAACTCAAACTTATACGTATATACATAAATAAATTATATATATTAAAATATAAATAAAAGTAAAAATAAAAAAGTATTTGGTTTAGTGTATGGACAAAAGTGTAAAATTTAAATATGAAATCATTACAACTCGTTTCATCTTGAGTAACTGCCACATACACACATACATTTATTATTATTATTATTATTATTATGTTTAATATCCCTCATAAGAATGTATTGAAACAAAAAAAAAAAAACAAGAAACGAGACAAAAGAAAGAAAAAAAATGAATAAAATGTTGAAAACAAATTTAAAAAATTAATTATTCATTTCACATAATAAAATAGAAAAAAAAAAAAAATAGATAATTAAATAATAGTAATAATAATAATCGAGTGAAAAGTAAATGTAGAAGTGGTGGGAGAGTAAGAAAAAAACATAGTAAACAAATAAAAAAAAAAAAAAAAAAACAAAAAATGCGAAATGATTTGTAAATGAGCCGGTTTTAGACAACTACCCCCATTGGTTGTTGAACCTTTTTTTTTTTTCTAGTTCCTCATAGCTCACGCCATTTACGCTCAAATTCACGTCTATTACGAAGTAGAGTGTATATAATATAAAGACACACGTGTACATGTAATACCATCGTGTGTATGACATTTGAAAAAAATAAAAAAAAAAATCGACATAACGAAACTGAACTATAATCGATAAATTCAATAGTATCAAATGTAAACGGGAATAAGTTGGAGTTTTATATACACGTGTGTATAAATAAAATGACAAAAATGGAATTTGTGAACATTCTTCAATGGTATATAGGACATTTATGTGTGTGTTTGTATTGCCGACTGGTGATTTGTAACAGTCACCACCTCTTAGACATTTTATATGAGTAGGATCCCCGGGAAAATGTGTGAAATTGCACCTCCTCCTCCTCCTTCTTTTGCTCCTCTACCGTAAATTCACCGAGGGAGAGTGCACACTCTCAACTCAAGAAAAAAAAAAAAATGATATATAAAACTACTGTGACAAAGTCCACGTAGAGTGAAATAAGCAAAAGAGAGAAGAGAAAACGAGGAAATTCAACTATAGCGTAATCTCGTTGAGTATTACTGAGTACACACAATTTCCAGCGAAAGGAATCCTCGTATCGCGTGTTTCAGACGCGTGGCGGAATCATAAACAAAAAGAAAAAAAAAAAAAAGAATATATGAAGAAAGAAATAAAAAAAAATATTGCCAACGATGTTCCAATTAATGAGCGTAATGTGAGAAGAAAAAAGAAAACAAAACAAAAAAAAAAATAATAATAATAAAAAAATTGAATTTTTATTAATCATTTAATGAAAAACATGAGAAATTACTCAATATTTTTCTCATATAAATTTTTTTTTTTATACTTTACTATTGTAATAATTAACGTAACAAAGTTGGTGGTAATAAATTAGTGATAGAAGAGGGTGAACGGATTTATATTTTGCTACACATAATTACACAAATTTTCGTAATGACTCGTGATGTTTGTCTATTTATTTACAATCCTCAGTGAATGTAAAATTTATATCAAAACGACATTGGGACATTCACACTGGTAGTGGAATTATTTCTACAATCAATTTATATACATATACATATACAGATATATATAAATAAATAAATTATTTCGATGATATTTGTGCAGCATCACGAGAAGAATAAAATGAATAGAATGGGCGCGTGAAATAAAACTATACCATCAATTCCTTAACGTCCGGGATATAAATGTTGCACTGAACATTCTCTTTCTTTTGCGCATATGTATCCTTGCGAAATCTTTGTTTTGCAAACATATAAAGGAGAGAGTACATGTACATTTGTGCATGTATTTGAATGTACAATCGTGTGAATATTACAATTCAAGTACAACATATAAATATTTTATACATTTGAAATTTAATCAAATAATTATTACACCTTTTGTTTTTTTTTTAATTGTATAATTCAAATGTTTCCAATCGAATTCATTTAATTTACTTCAATAAATAATAATTATAAACAAATAATAATAAATAAATAAATAAATAAATATATAAATAATATGAATTACGAATAAAAGAGGAAGAAATAACTTTCTCCACGTGGTGGAATCATCAACACACAAGTCAACAGCTAAGAATATTCATACACATGTCACATTATCCCAAGCAATTACTCATTTCAAATACAAAATATATGTATATGAGAATTTAATATAAATACTAGTCAAATATTAAGTCTCATCAGCTATTGAATGAATAGGTTGAGATGTTAAATAGCTCGAATGATAAATCATCAGAGTATAAAATGATGATAAAAAAAAAAAAAAAAAAAAAAAATGAAAGTACACATGTATATCCAGATAAATATAATAAAGAAGACTCTTTAGAAAGCAAGAGTGAGTTATTTAAATTTAAAATAACAAAAAAAAAAAAAGAATAGAATAAATTATTCCTAAATTCTCATATTGACCTTGATCATTATTGAATTGGTATTTTTTTTTTTTATTCTTTTATATCGACAAGTTTGGAATATATTGAAATAAAATTATCGTGAATTATATTGACGAATAATTTAACACTCGATTAATTTTCTTCAATGGTTGTACATCAACGTGTAAATAAATAAAATATTTAACGATTTGAATGATATAAGTGAGAGAATAAAACGAACAACTGGAACAATTAAACTCTCTAATTATTACGTGAAGTGTTAATGAGTATATAAAAGATGATTATCTTTATATTTTGCATATGAAGACATGAGAAATAAAGAAGGAAAGTCTTTCTCTTCTTTGCAAATAAACACACACACACACACACGAACAAACATTTACAAAATGATTGCACAATCGTTCTCTCGTTGAAAGACTGAGGATCTTCACTTGCTTTTAGTAACCGGATTTTTTCCCAGAGAATTTATATATAGATACCACTTTCACTACTTATTCAAATACTCAAATATAAAATAAATAAAAAAAAGAATGAAATGAAATAAATAAATTCAATGACATAAAATAAAAATACAATGGAGAATTGGAACGTTATAGGATTAGATTCAATACATTTTTGAAATATTTGACAATTTCAAATATTTATAATTACATTACGCAAGTATATATAATATATTTTTTATAGCAAAAAGCATCAGTTGAGTGCACATACAGTTCTCAATGTGAAAGTGCATTAATTTCCACGATGCACCGCAACGCGTATGCAATAGCGTTGAGTAAAACACGAGTTCAACTTTGTAATTAAAATAATTTAAAAAACAAAATGGAAAATGTAAAATGAAATATATTGCGATTATACTTTGAATTTCCACTGAACCACTCATTCCCTCACTCAATTATTGCGTGTAGGTTAATTGATGTAAGACTCGTCAAGGACTTGCAATACACACGTCAAAGATTGACAGAATAAAAAAATATATAAAAAAAAAAAAATAATCGATCAAAAAAATTGTAGAAGAAAAATTGATGAAAATAAAATTGAAACACTGAATTTAATTATTGTAATGTTACATTGTCAATTCACGTGTGTTGATGTCAAATAAATAATATGATTAATTGATATAGATAGATAGATATACAAGAATAAAAGGCGATGATCCAACGTGTACGTTCAATTAAATATCATATGAATGTCTATATGAATTTTTTATGATTGAAATGTCCTTGCGTCAATAATTGCATTCCAGATCAATTCGAATGAAGCTGCACCCAATTTATTATGTACCGTAAATAATTATGGCAAGTGTGAACGAACAAAAAAAAAAAAAAATGTAGAAGAGATGACTTGTCCTTGTAATTTATTGAACGAGTCTCATTTAATAATCAATCATGTCATTTCACTAATATAAAAACAAAAAAAAAATAATAATTATAAATATATGATAAATGTTTAAATAACAATGACATCCCTGTGATATTATTTAACCCGGAAGACGATGCGATGAGAGAAAGTAACTGAATATACATAAAAATTGAGTACGTGGTGAGAATGATATTCCAACTCTGTAATTGTATTTTGTCCCGGAAGAGTTTAATAAATAAATATTATATTGAAACAATAACTTATCAATTGAAAAATATTCATCGAACTCATTATTTGTGTGCAAAAGAAAAAAAAAATTATATTAATATATTTTCAAAATTCTTTTAAACACTTTGGGAATTTATATTCAAATGGTTGAAACGAGTTTTAAGAAAATCAAGTTAAGGATATTATATATAATTATATATAGTCCTGAATGTGAGGATGAAAGTTGGAATACGAGCCTGCTTATCCTGTTTCACGTGTAAAAAAATAAGTGGATATATCTCCACGGGTTGAATATCCATTGTCAAGGCCAAATTGAGCAAGCAATCAAGTGAGAATATATTTAGAATATTTATCTAGGTCGCACTCTCTACTAATTATTTTTCACTTCTAATTTGATATTTTTTTTGTTTTTTTTCCACTGATTATTAATAAACTTTCAATCATTTTGATATTCTACTCAACAGTATATTACAAGTGATGATTTTTATTGAATAAAAATAAAAATTAATGATACAAAAATTATATTATTTCCTGGTAAACAAAATTGAATTGATACGCATTGAAATAAATCAATTTAAATGTTATATCTGTACACGTATAAATCCAATAGATCAAATAATTGTAAGACCAATTAGAGTTAAACAAAAAGAAAGAAAGAAAAATATTGAAATAAACTATAAAATGTTGATAGAGAATATAATTCGACTTATTTGTATTTAATGACATATTGAAATCTAATCTGATTGATAGATTTTTTTGGATAACGTATAAGAATGTGAATGATTATAATAAACAAATATAAATAAATAAAATATATAAAATAGATAGAAAAATATATTTTGTTTTCCCATGAGATATAAAACGTAATGAACGGCAAAAGTAAAATAATCTCTAGAGACCTTTCGTTTATATATGATCATATATACATTAAACTGATCAAAAGAAGTTTTGACTTTTCTACTCATACGTTTTGCGGTGAAGGGAGGCGGGTGGTTAATTCATGTACCTATTCAACTTTCTCCAGTGCAACATTAAACGTGAAAGAGAGGGAAAGAAAAGACAGTTGTACATACATATACGTAATTAATTGCTCGTCGCATGGAAACACATCGTGAGCCTGAAGGCAATTGTATACTTATGTTCATGGTTGTTGTGTGACTCGTGGCAAAAAAAAAATAAAAAAACAAACAAAGAAAAAAAAAAAAAAATGCCACAAAAAACACATATTAACCATATTAATTTACAAACCACTCGATGAAAAAATATTTATCTATATTTAACTTCGGGCGAAACGTTTTTTTTTTTTTTTTTTTTTAATTTCAGGGTCATTACGTATGGAACTATTTCAAATATATTATGCAAAATATTTTCTATTGCCCTTGAATTGTATAAATACTTTATCTAAAAGTGAGTGCAATAAGTGTGGATATATATACAATATATTAATGAAATTGCAATGGAAAACACGACATACATTCCAGTAAGTCTGTGTGATAAATGTGACCGGTTACGCATGTTATTGATATACATCAAATATGCGTTACAAAAACATGGACAGTATCTTGTTTGAGATTCATATTCTGTACATATAAACTGTAATACTCGCATTACAATTGCTTGAGTTGTTTGACTTTTACAATTTTGATTTACAATCCACAAGTAAAAGTCATTGTACAAATAAATCATCATTGTCAATATTATATGTATTACACTAGAATTAATTTATCCTGTTGATAATAATTATTTATATAATTTTAATATTACAATTGATATTATTATTTCAGATGGTGTTGCAGTGCTGGATGACACAAATTATAGCGAAGTGAGTTAATTATTGAATTTATTAATTAATTGTTTTTAATGTACTCACCCTCTCAGATCCAGATGCACAAGAATTTATAATACAATCACATCATAACTTCATTTATTGTTCCTTTTATATTTTATATAATCGTCCACAGAGATCTATCCTTTACCTTTCATCCTTTATCTGCAATAAATTATTAAATATGTCAATCAAAATAGTATTAAATCATCAAAATTTCACAATTATATTATGTATAAATATAATTAAAAATACAAAAGTACAATATACTAAATTGTTTTGTAAATGATGTCATTTACTTGTGACATACATATAACAATACTAGGCGTGCCAAGATAATATTACAAGTGAATATAATGTTGAGATTACAATAAAAGTACCTGAACAATTTAAAAGTCATGAGCCCTTCAATTTACATTCACGTACAGCTTCGCTCGTGATACTTGAAACGGCATTTAGTAAACGTCTGTAATAGAAATTATACATCAAACACACACAAACCGGTAGCATCAAACTGGCATGAGAACACTCACGCACATATACACACACATATACATACACAACTGATAAACTAAATGTCAAGGCGAAAAGATCATTAGAGGTGTGCGCTCCTCTATTATCCTCTATATTTATTTTATTTTGTTTTGTTTTATTGTGTGTGTGTGTGTGTGTTTGTGTTCTTTTGCATGTCAACAAATCGATAAATGTCCTTATATACGTTATAGCGAGTATAAATTCACAAAGTGATTTTTTTCTTCTGCTTTTCAAATATGCGCAATGAAAATAATATAACGTTTACAATGAAAAGAAAAAACAAAAAAAAAATTAAGAATCGCGCAATAAATGAATAATTTTTTCTTTTTTTTTCTGTTTTTAACCTCAGACAAATTACAGATAATATTTATGATTTATTTATTTATTTATTTATTTAGATTTTTTTTTTTAATTCAAGATTGAATAAAGAAATCTACTTTCAGAATTAATTATTTCATCTTCCTAAATTCTTAATCAAGTGAAAATAATTAATTTTATTATATCAGAAATTTTTTAAGTTAAATGAAAAATGCAAACCCACGTATATAAATAAATTATAATAATTTATTAATTATATCTTCAATAATTCATTCAATTGCATCAGAATGTTTTTTTTTTGTTTTCTTTCATGCTACGTAACTGCAGGTAAACCCAATTAATATTCAGTGATTAATTTTCATTTTTTAATTTTTTTTATTCAGGACTCGGTGGCAGCTGCATCGGAGATTCATTCGCATGATTACGATGATTCTGATGATTCAGATATGTATATGGAACCTGATGGTGTGGAGACTGTAGATGTACCAGATAAAAATGCTGAACAATCATCATCATCATCATCCACAACCTCAACCTTAACCTCAACCTCAACTTCAACTTCAACATCATCATCATCATCTCCACCAGCGATTCCATTAAACTCTGAGACTCGAGTAACCGCAACAATTTCAACTGGTGAATCAGGCGCAAATACCGACAAAAGTTTGGAACAAGAGAGTCAAAATTTTTTCCCTTCATTCGCCGAATTATTCGCCAATCATCGACCATCATTTACAGAACAACAACAACAACAACAACAACGCTATCGTCCTAATCGTTTTCTTGGTTATTTTCAACGTGATCGTAATGCATATCAATCAACAGCAGCAGCAGCAACAGCACGTCATGCTGAACATCCTTTGCTTGGGTCAGGAAATTTCGGTGTCATACGAGGTGGAACGTACTATCCTGAGGAAAGAGAAAATGAAGAATATTCAGTTGATGAAAGTTTATACAATCCATATTATTCAACAAGCGTTGCTAGGAGTCGTTCAAATTATTATCGCAATCCAAAACCACAGCCAATTCGTGGTGGTGATTTTTTTGCTAATTTCCGTGATTTTGCTGACATTACAGCACCACCAAAATCAAGTTTCTCACATTTATCAGTTGTTTATGCTAATAGAAATGGTACGAATGGACGTGCTGTGGAGCCACGTAATATTATTGAAACATTGAGAATGTTGGATGAGCAAGAAGCAGAAGAAGAAAATCAAAATTCAATTACAACAACCACGGAAATTCCAATTAAAAAAGTGAGTCAAGGCAAACGGAAATTATTAAAAATGAAGAAATATCATGAAGATAAACAGAGAAAATCACGAATGACTATTGAACCATTATTGGCATTGAGTTGAGCTTGAGAGATAATAAAAATAATAAGGAACAAGCGTAAATACAAAATGAAAAGTTGTATTCAATGGTATTTGAAATGTATATTATTAAGTAATATTGTATTATATGTAATTGAATATGTGTAAAGAGTGTGATTTGGGATTTCTATTAATTTTCGTCCCACACGCGAAATTTGGCATTGAGAAAAAAAAAACAAAAAAAAAAACATCAGAACCAAAGTTGGAAATGATTTAATTAGTTAATTGTCTGAATTTTTTTTCTTTTTTTTTTCACTCATTTCACGATTTTGTAAACTAATTAAGAAAAAAAAAAAAAAGCAAACAAACAAATAGATCAAGAAAATAATAATTATTGAAGATGCGCAAAAGAGTAAAAGTAACAAAGCGTGAGAGACTTTATAGACTTTTTTTTTTTTATAAGTAAATATATCAATGTCCTACGTATTATGTACATGTGGTATGCTATAAGAGTGTTTTATTGCTGTTCTGTAGTATATAAATGAGTTCATTTTTTAAATATTATATTCATCTCCAAAATTTCAGAGATGTGCTCATCAAAAAAAAAGAAGAAAAAAATATATATAACTTTTTTTTTTTTTTCGTGCAATCATCTCAGTTGAAATCTCATTCGCCGTATATTATCTCGGCATATTGTTATATAATTTGTTGTTGACTATTGTAATTCATAATGACAATATATAAATATATATATGTGCGTGTGTGTGTGTGTGTGTGTGTGTGTGTGTGTGTGTGTGTGGTTGTGTGTAATGTGTATAGATTTATAATCATCAATGTAATTACAAAAGATTAAAGGAAAAAAAAAAAAAAAATTGATGTGATGAATGAATTTATAATTAAATGATATATGTAAGAAACAAAAAAAGAAAAGAAGAAAATTATTACCTTTATTATTGTTTTGTGTTTCTAAAATCAAATTTAGATTGAGGATGATGAGGCGGAGACGAAGCTACTCAATTGAAACTCATATTGTACCTAGAATGGAAAAGTGAAAGGAAAATTTTGTAATATTATCGTACACTTATGTTGTATGTTGATTATATGAAAAAGATAATCGATGACTAAGTAGCAAGCCATATATATATATATATATACATACATGTATATTCAAAACTACCGGCAATGATTTGAGCAATATAATCGTTAGAATACCTGGTAGATTTGAATTTTTACAGGTTATCAGCTATTACTCTAGTGTCAATAATTGCAATGACGTGAAACAAAATTTCTAAATATAAATAACTAGCAGTCGGTAAGTAAAAAATTTATTTTAAATTTCCGGTTAAATTATTTCCTACTATACCAACAAGATAGTCATATACTGGTAGAGATGTCTCGTAGAGTTAAATTTTATTAATTTGTGACGAAAAGAAGAAAAAAAAAGTAATTTCTATAATGATTACAGGTTTTTTTTTCCAACCATTCATAGACAATAGATTCTTATACGGTTAATTAATTAAATTTTAAGAAAAAAAAAAAAAAAAAAAAAATACGAACCACAGTCGGAGTATAAATTCTGCTTAAATTTGATCAGTGGATTAACCGGTGCTATCATCTCGTCCTTGACTTTTTCTCTCGGCTCACCAGTATAACAAATTTCCTTAATAAAAGAAATCCAATTGATTTATTTTATAAATATACTGGGAGTATCTTTTTATTAATAATTCCCAAGATAATTATATCAATTAATGATTATGTAGACCCTTTTAGTAACTCCCCCAAGAAGTGCCCACAATTTTTTATTAAATTATTTTGGTATTCATTGAATTTATATTTTTATTATTGTAATAATAACAGCTAAAATTATATTTACCTATGAAAGGACGCCAAGTGATTGTACTCATGGGATTTGGTGTAATGACCACACCGAACAAGAAATAGTAGTCCCAAAAAAAATTCCAACCTATTATATAACATCAAATTCAAATGCAACAAATCACAATCAACTGCGCATTGCGCAGATGAAATGAACTGTATTAATGCGCCGTGTTAACCAATGAATGACCGTAATAATGAACTTTTCCAAGAATACATTTTACTTGCCCAAATGCATTTGTCTCGAACAGATTAGATGATGAAATAATAATGGGGAGCAATAATCAAAGGATTAACAGGTACCATGAAAATTTAATTTCCTACGTGTTGTAAATATTAAATTACATTCAAATAATATCTTTATTGTTTATTGACATTTTATTCATTCAACAAATATCCAAAATTTATTCCCTTTCTTGTAGTCCAATATACCAAAAAGGGAAAATTCCTCGTAGCCTAAAGGAAAAAATAGCATTTTGTCCCGCAACATTAAGCCCTGTCAACAAAACAAGAGGAAATCCAATTCTTCAGTCCAATTTCATATACTCAACTATTAATTCCCAACATAACCTGTGACTTTTGTTTCTGTAAGTTAAATAATTTTATTTTTTATTCAAACACAACATTTTAATTAACTTTAACGACAAATACCACACAAGATCATTTCACATATAAAAAAATGTTTGTACTCGTGATATAAAAATATAACCAAAAATAAATAATCAACATAATAATATGTAGATTCACATCGACCCTTTCATTTGTATGCTTTTATATACATACATATACAAATATATTCTTGTATCTCGAGTTACATGATTGTATATGCTATACTGGTGATGCTAGCGATGCAGAAGGACGCGAGGGGAAAACTTATATGAATGTTAAAATAAGTTTGAAATTGTCGCGGACAAGTTCGGCCCCGTGGGATGTACCCGGGCAAGTAATTCTGCAGAGCCAGCAGTTCCTAGCCCTTTTGGTTCGCCAGAGAGTTTACCACCAACGCGCGAATTCTAATCGCATTTATATATATATATATATGTATACATATATATACATATATAAAATAAATAAATATCAAAACATTAAGTGTCTTTATAGACGAGATGAAAAAAAAAAAGTTCATTTATTCTTCTAATTTTTAGGTTAAATAGTTTTGTCGAGTTTCTAATGTTGACGTGTTTTCAGATTGTCACTTATAAATGGCAGGGCTGGGTGTGGCACCAAATGCGGATGTGAAGCCGAAAAGCCCAAGGTAAATGCGATGTGATGCGAGTAACTGAGTGACTAATTGAATGAGGTGTCTCTGAGGAGCAGCAATCCCGTCACACATCACAACTGTTGTGCCTACGGGACGTCTCCAGTTCCCCTTGTGTTGATGTTACTTCTCTCTCGTGCTATATACTACCATGCATATATATACATAAAAGGTACATACAGATATACATATAACAATATATAATAATATAATTCATAAATAATTGCTAAGTAGATGGATGAATGATACTATCGTTCAAGTTATAAATAAAATATCATTCAAAATATTTTTGATAAAAATACAAAAGATAAAATTAAAAATTAAGATTTGTTTTTAGTTTGATTGAACTGTCGAGGCATTAAAGCGATGTAGTTTTTATAAAGTAAAAATATGTAAACGTGTACGTGTGTGTGTGTCAATGTCAGTAGATTGTACAAGTGTAGGCTTTTACTGCTTATGCATTCTAGGCGCGAAGGCAATCGCAGGGATGGCGGTGTGACGTTTGTATGCGATGTGAAGGATTGGGATAGTGTGGGTTTTCAAGGCGAATTGCTACAGAATGTGAGTGTTCACGGGATCTTTCTATCTCTCACTCTCTTTCACTCTCTCATTCTTCATCCCTTGTGTTTCTGTAGACAAGAGGTAGAACAATTACGCGATGTCAGTTTTCGTGACCGGTAGGCCACGCAGTGAATCAAAACTAGGCAGGTTCTAAACCATTTTTTTATATATATATAAAGTCTCAGTGGACCAAATGTTCACGTCAATTCAAACTCCTATCCACATTTAGAAAACGATAAAATTTATAGTAAATTTTAAATAAAAAGATTTGATATTTTTTCTAACTATTGAAAGATAAAATTTTAATTAAAACAAAAAATAAATTATAAAATAATTTTTATTTATTATATTATGATTTTTAATAGTATAAATTTTATTGATTTTTGTATAAATATTTTATTTTTGATTGAAATTGTGGAAATAAACGTTTTTTATTATTTTTATTTTTATTTTTATTTTTTTTTCTTTTCAAATCTATAGGAAATTCGAAATGTTCGCGGCTCAATTGCTATGACGGAACGCGCGCGTCGGCGCCTTCTCAAACTGCAAGTGATAAGCTTGGAACTGGCAGTGAGATGATTTTTCCACAAGGAAGAAAACGAGGGTGAGAAATAGGTAAGAGAGAAAGATAGAGAATAAGAGAGTTCCCATGGGAAACAAGAGTCTCGAGACGAATCGCTACCGACATCCAAAACCCCACGTTCCACTTTTTTTTTCTTTTTTTTTTTATATCACAATCACTCTACGATGCTTCAATTTCTTTTCTTCATTATATTTACACTTTTATAATTTTTTACGTGATATAAAAAAAATTAAAATAATTATTTTTATATTTAGAATTATTATAGATACAATATTAATGGAATTAATTTAATTATTTAATGTGTATTAAGTTGAAAAGTTTTGTTTTACGTGACGTATTTCGTACTTACGTTTCACGCGACGCAACAACTTTATCTTAAGTGACATTTTAATTAATTCTAAACTCATATAGACAAACGCGTGTCAGTTGAAAACTCATCGTTGTCATTTATTTTATATAATTACATTACGTGTGAGTGGAATTTGGACGATTTAATTTTACAATGTTACTATTGAGTGTGTGTAGAAAGATAAAATCAAAAAAGAAAGAAATTGAATTAATAAATATATTTTTCGTATCTCTTGTGTTGTCGTGAGAATATATTTTTTTCTTTTTCATAAAATCAAATGGGTGGCTATTAAAAACCCCCGGTAAACTTCATCTCGTTGAAAATGAATAAGTGAATGGTCTCTCGTTCGTTATACGACATTTTCCACAGACTCTCAAAGAACTGATGAAAATAATAAAAAAAAATAAAAAATGAAAATAAGAGTTGAAGAAAAAAAATGAAAAAGGGAGAACAATAAAAACGGTTTACACCGAAACTGTTAACTCGACTTTTCTTTTCTTTTTTTTTTTTTTTTTTCATTAAATAATATTTTACTTCATGAAAAATGGAATAAAGCAAAGTAAATGTTGGATTTTAATCCCTTCTCTTGCTACAAGTTTAGGTCTTCTGCTAAGATAATGATAGAATTGAACTTCTATTTTTTTTTTTTTTTCTTTCTAGAAAAAATTTATTTATACCTGAGATATTTTGATATCACTTTCCAACTGGACTCTGGTATGACAGGAGTAGAGTTTTATTGTATTTTTTTCATTAACAATTCCCTGGATGTCGCCCAAGGAACTCTAAGTAGAAGTTGGTGTAGGTGGTGGGGCAGTGGCTCCTGCGAGTTTCAGCGAGACTTTTGTTAATGTTCGGAATTAACGGAGTAAGGAGACTTTAAGTCATAAGGCCTCACGGGAGTCCACGACTATGGGTTCGACGCCGCAACTTTCACGATTCTTTATTTCTTTATCACAAACTCAGTCTCTCGCTTTCTTTCTCTTACACTTCACCCTCTTCTCTTTTTATTCTCCCGTATATTTTCTTATTCACGCAAACTCTTTTGCCGGTTCTTTTCATACTAAAACTTCCAACGATTACTAATTCTTATTTTATTTATTTTTTTTTATTTACAGTTATGTTAATATAATTATGATAGAATCGAAAAAAAAAAAATAATAATAATATTGAAATCAATTTAATCTACTTGATATAAATAAAAATATTATTTTTTCACAATAATTTATTAATTTATATTTTAACATTTTCAGTTGATTCACGGATGCATAAGATATAATATTTTTAAAAGTCAATTGCAATTAAACGATGGGGAAAATAAATTGAGTGAAAAATTTTCCGAAGACTCGGCGAATGCGAGTAATGAGGTAAAAATTGAGACAGCTTTATTAAGTCGGGGGAAGTTATCCTGATTAAGTTAGTGGTAGTGATGGTGGTGGTGGTGGTGGTGGTGGTGGTGCTTGCTTGCTTGCTTGCTTGCTTGCTTGCTTCCCTTTTGACATCATCCCTTGGCTGTCTCGTTGTACCGAGAAATTCACCCTCATCCCGCCCCCTCACTAATTTTATTTATTACGCAATTTAAAAATCGATACATGCGCGATCGCTATGTACTAATAAATAATTGAACGTATATGTATAGAATAATTGGGAACATTCAATTGGGAAACAATAATATATGTGTATATTTAATATATTATATTTATTCACATATTATTATTAACTTCCTTTATTTTTTTTATTTTTTTATTTTTTACTTTCATGATAATTATATCAATTGTATTTGTATTCACATTTTTCTTTTTCATTGTAAATGTATTTTATAGTTACAAATTATCCAACAATTCGTCGATTCCTTTTAATCTTGTTAATCTAAACTGATTAAGTAAAGTCTTGAGGGCTGACTCAACACACAGGGATGTTATATATCATTAAACAAAATAAAAAAATAAAAAAAAAGGGATAGAGTTGTCTATTATCGAAAGACACTTGTCTGACACTTAATTTTTGAATTAATGATCAATTAAAAATTTTCATTATTGTCATCAAATTTTTTTTTTTGTTTTTTTTTTTTTTTCTCTTTGTATTTTTATTTTATTAATAATT
Organism: Dinocampus coccinellae; assembly: GCA_963920625.1. Classification (NCBI taxonomy): domain Eukaryota; kingdom Metazoa; phylum Arthropoda; class Insecta; order Hymenoptera; family Braconidae; genus Dinocampus; species Dinocampus coccinellae. The sequence goes on along the minus strand of OY987191.1, from coordinate 668,739 downwards.
ATTGTATAAATACAAAATTGATCACCTTATAATTATTTTATTATTTTATTTTTTTTTGTTTCAGATTTACTTGTAATATAAAATAGTGTGTAGGTGGAGAGAATATATTAGGACGGGAGAAATTGGCTTTCCCGTTTGGTTTAGTGAGCAGTTAGCGAACTAAGTGCGATCTTGAATTACAAAATTAACCGGGTACATACGATGAGAGTAAGTGAGATAAAGAGAATGTTATTGGATCTTGTGTCTTTTGGTTCACGTGTGAAAATGAAGGGGTTGGAGAAATGTAGTAAAATAATTTCTTAATTGGTCAATCCAAAAATCTATTGATTTTATCACATAATATCTGAATTTTCGTCTCTTTTATTTTTTCATCAACGTCAAATTAAAGACTGAGAAAAAACAAAAAAGAAAAAAAAGGTAATGAAATACTTAGATACAATATAAATAATAGAATTAATTAATTATGAACATGAATATGATGATTGATATTTTGATAATACAGTACAAAATTAAACATTTGGTTTTAGAGCTATCAAGGGAACTGGTGGAGGTTCCAAGCCTCAAGGGGTTGATGTTCTTGCTCGGCGACAGTACTTCGAGACAAGAGGAAATTGACGTGGACTTGCATCAGCGAATTGTCAAGCGAATGGAGTGAAGAGGTGAGAGAGAGAGAGTGTATGAGGAATGCACAGCCATTGAATTGCAACCAACAATGCAGCAATACGTATATATAATATATACCAATAGCAAATAATGTCCATGTGGGTTTGGTTATTCCAACTACGTAAGTGACACATTGACGGGGTCTGACCGCAAGCTTGGCAGACCTGACCGTCTCCCTGGGGTTGGTAGTTACCGCATGATTGGCCCTCCATTACCATACCCCGTACATATCTATATTCATTCACTAATTGTACATTATATATACAGACACACAGACACACACCTACTCTAATTTTGTTTCGATATATGTCATTTTCCATTTCGTCATATTTGAAATTTTTTTTCATTTCTTCTGAGATATAATTTTTTTTTTTTTTTTTTCTTTCTGTTCGCACTTTTATATGATCGAATAATTAATTTGTTCTTTTTCTTTGTTTATTTTATATTCAAAAAATTCTTCGTGTATACGATTGTTTTGTTCTATTTTCATTTACTTATCTTAACGATGGTAGGCACACCCTCTATACACGTGTGTCTATATAAAGGACGTTGGAAGGAAACATGAACTCGACTGCCACAACTAGATGGATAGACATGATGCTAACGTACGCAGACATGTGAGGGTGCACTCGCTTAATTACACTGGGTGGCCTCGTGGGATACCACAAGTGAGAGAGAGAGAGGAAGGAAGGTAAAGTCGACCTTTACCCATACCTAATCCCCCACCCCTTGAAACTAACACACCATCACCAACCTCACAACTATATCCCCTCATCTCTATCCTCTTTCTCCATTTCTGTTCGCTCACTCTCTTCATCTCTTCATCTCTCACTCCTCCTCCTCCTCCTCCTCCCCTTGGGCTCTCATTCACGAAATCTTTCTCATGGCTTCGATGTCTAGTCTGCACAACCCAACCCTCTAGACGCACTGCATCTCTCACTGAGATTTCCAAACCGACATTGGTTTGGACGAGCCACTTGCACCTTTGCTCATGTCCCGTGGGGAAAAGTCGCTGGCTTTAGATGCAGTCAAACCTACTGCTCACTCATTCTATTTCTGTCTCACTTTGTGTTAGAATCGTGGTAAGGTGATCGTATAATGGTAACTCCTTTTCTACGTGATGTGAAATATAAGTTGGCCAATAGACGCTGAAATTCAAATTGAGAATCTATGACGTAGAAAATTATTCAGTTCGTTTTTTTTTTGTTTTTGTTTTTGTTTGTTTGTTGTTATTATTATCTTTTCATTTTTATTTTATTATAATTTTTGTGATTTAAACAAATATTATTTTTTTAAATTGTATTTTGTATGAAAAATTTCGAGGTGGGAATTTTAAGTTGTTTATGATTTAGTTTTACACTGCGATGAGTGGAAAACACCAGGTGTTAGAGATTTGTATATAAGATTGGTAATAAAAGAGGGAGATATGCTGATATGAGCACGACATTGTGACATGATAAGTTTAGTTAACTGACTTGTTAACACGTTTCGTCGCACGAAACATTCGTCACTCCATTCACAAAGTGTTTGTTCAATTAGTTAATTAGCCAAACCTATTTATTACAAAGTACAAATGAAGATGAAATAAACAAAAAAATAAATAAATGAATGATTGTTATCATGTACGAATTCGAATAAATTATCTTTAAATGTATATGTAGGTGTGTGTGTGTGTGTGTGTGTCAAGTTTCTAGAAGCATTTGTCACTGGTGAGGTCCTGTTAACGAGCCTGGGGCGACATTCTCGTTTACCTAATCGTATGGCCATAAATAAGATAACAATTTTTCATCCACGAACAAGCGAGAAAAAAAAGAAAGAAATAAAAGTTAAGGGAGCAAAAGAGGCAATAGATATATGTAGAAAAAAAAAAAATTGTATATGTATATAAAGGGGACGAGAGGAGGAGTGAGCAGAAGTGGCAGTTGAGAAACTGGAAAAGTTTGTAACCCTCGTTACTGGATATCGAATTCCAATTAGATGACGATCGCATTTCCTTCAGATACATGTACAGAGACGTTTTTACATTTTCCCCAATGAATGAAAGTAAGAAATATATATATAAAGGTGTAAGAGAATTTTTTTTTTGCTCAATATCCCCATGGGAAAATGAAATAGAAACTGATTCGTTGCCATTTGAGAATTAGGTTTGATTTTTCAACAGTATAGTTGCTCTCCTTACTCTTGCATCATTTAATTTAAATTAGAATATCAGTTGAATGTAATTTAAGTGTTTGAATATCTTTATTTTTGGATAAATTGACATGAATTGGTAGATGATAAGTGGACAATTAAAGATAGATAAATATAAGTGAATGTGAAAATAAACAAAAAAAGGGGTTAACTAGTTCAATTTGTCACGCAGGTCACGTAAATAAAAACAAAAAAAAAAAAATTATACAAGAGCCTGTCGATTATCTAAATCACAAATGATAAATATAAAATATTTCTTTACATTACGAAAAAATAAATATTATTATTGAAAAATTATTTCAACAGTTTAATATTAAATTTTCATGATGAAAAATATATATATAAATATACAATTTTTTATATTTTTCTTTTTTCAGATGAACCAACACACACACACAACTGTCATAGACTTATTGCAAAGTTGTTTGGCATGTACGAACGAGGAGAGAAGCGCATCGATGTCGCACAGTATTCTCAGGAGAATCGTGAGGTGGATGTGTAAAAAGCCGGAAGTGCAAGCCGCAAGTCTTGGATATTTTTGTAAGAGCATCTTTATATAAAGAGAATGTGTAAGTAAAGTTCGACATAAGAGAATGTACTTCGTCAAATATATATATATATATATATATAAATAAATATATTGTAGCCTCTATTTTTTGAGACACTAAGAGCAAGATCAGTGTATCTCTCAGTATTCTCTAGAGCATTCGACATCACACAGGTGATATTTCCTTTCAAATATTTGCACGTATTTTTTTTTTGTTTGTCACCTGATAAAAGATAGAAAAATATTCGTCATATTCACAAAAATATTATTTATTTATTTATTTTTGCATCCTTTCAAACATTTAATTTAATATTTTATATCAATATCCTAATAATTTTATTCAATCTTTTATTTGCAGATAAAATAGATATTACGACGTTGTCCATTGACTAAGGAACAGAATTAAATTGACTGGGTCAACATAAATAATTTATCACATTGGTATACATATATATGTATAAATATTGCGCGAGCACAAGAACATTGGCCAAGGTAGACACGCGCGTGAGAATGTGTGCGACTGTGAGGAGAGTTTACGTTGACAGCGCACGATAAACCCCCAGAATTGTGGGCAAAACCCCCTTCATGCCCTCTCAAGAGACTGTGTAGTTGGAAGGTATTGAAAATTACACCTTACTCCCTTACATTCTGCATCCCCGCATATTCCACCCTCATCCACCCTCTCACACCATCAAACTATTTCCCCCGATCACATTTTACCTTCAGCACAACCACCAGCGCTTATTTCTCTTATTCCCTCTCTGGTTGTTCTCTCGATGCGTTAGTAATCGCTCGATGTGTTTTCAAAGTTTATGCGTTGCAGTAAACCTTTTCGCTTTCACTCACCTTTTTTTTCTCTCTCTCTCATTCTCTCTCTCATGTTTCGCATTTTTCGCTTCCGGGCATTCTGCTTTCCTACCAAATCTCCTCCGGATACGCTTTCCCATCACTCCCCCTTTTCCTCATACCATCATAACTTCTACTCATTCTAGTAAGTGGATGAAAGAGTAATAAACCCAAGCACAAACCACTGCAATTTCATATCGCATATTTCAATAATTTTTTCAAAGAATTCAAAAAAAAAAAGAACAATGATAAAACAACAAAAATGAAATGAATATGGGGAGAGGGTTGAAAATAATTTTTTTTTTTTTTTTTGTTATATGCCATCGCTTGCTCCGTTGGGACTAGGGTAAATGTGTATATGCATTTCGATGATGCTTTTACATAAATATATATATATAAGAAGTGAAATTCTGTGCTACTATCCTTGGGGTTTTTTTTTTTTTTTTTTTTCTCTTCTTGAAATTCTATCATGCGTGAAAAACATCAAAGAGTGTATATGCACCACGATAAGTCAAAGAAGTATGAGAGTTTCCAAGTTGCATGAACTTTTCTTGAAGAAATAAATTGTATACAAGGTACAAATAATAATAATATGTATATATATATGTATGTATGTATGTATGTATAGATGAGGTAAAAGTTGAGAAAAATGTACAAGAATATTGGAGCAATGTCCAACGACTGTCCAGAAAAATATGGTGACAGCAATTGCATATATACATTTTTGTTTTGTAACTTGGACGTTTACTAAACATATACTATTGAATTTATATTTATATATGTGTATAAGTAAAAACTTGGGTTATTCTGTTAAACTTCGATATTTGTTAAATTCTATATGTTCATTTTTATTTTATAAAGCATAAATTCATATACTATACGTGACGAATGAAATATTCTAGGTTATATCTGTATATTCTAATAATGTTGAGTGATTTGACCGATAACATAAATTTATAAAGAATTTTATCGTCATTTTCAACTGAAGAAAATAAGAAAATAAAAGTAGAATAAGAAAAAAAAAAAAAAATAGTAATAATGAAAGAAAGAAAACAAAATAGGAGAATAATCGGTATCGCTGTGTTGCAATCAACTATTTAATTCGCTAACAAGACCTATAAGTCGATGAATTCTCTAGGGGGAAAAAAAGAACATATCCCCATACGTGTATTTATATAGTAGCAAGAGAAAGAGAGGGGATAGAAGTATATATATATATATACATACACATACACACCCTTTAGGCGCGGTCGTTCTTTCCCTCAGTAATTCAGTAATTACAAATTCATTCATATTAAATACAATAAATTTTTCATTTCATTTCCCAAATGAAATTATGATAATATATAAAAATCTATTGATTCAAATATTTTTATCATGATAGAATGAAAGAATAAGAAATGATCTGTAAGTGTATGAATTTTCTGTCCAAGTTTTTGTGAATGATGACCCAAGTCCAAGTGGAGCAAGTGCATGAGAGAGGGTCGTAGAGTTGGTAATTGGCAATATGAGTGGCTGGATCCAGCAGGATGTCGGGTCAGTCGCGCGCCCCAGGGAACACATCGCCTCTCCCCTTTTATCTTTCTCTGTCTCACTTACTCTTCTGTTCATTTCTCGTTTTCCTTTTTGGGGATGGCAACTACGTTTTCATCCCTACCTCTCTCTCACTCTCACTCACTCATTCATTCTGTACCGCTTGTGCAACGGTTGAGAGGGGTCGAGAAGCAGGAATCAAATTGAGTTTCGTACTCGTAGGGACTCGGTCTCTCTTCTTCCTTCCTCTCTCCTACTGTTCATCGGCTTCTATATATAACCAGTGCTAATGCATCATCATATACATCTCACAATTGTTTCAATATTTTTATTATTTATTTATTGAAAATTTTTATAAATAAATCCACACTCAATGTATAAGATATATTGTTGATGAATCACTACGTTGTTTCTATTGTGTTTAAAAGATTTAAGTATCGTTGGTTGGTTGGTTGGTTGGTTAGTTAGTTAGTTAGTTGGCTGGCTGGCTGGCTGGTTGGTTGGTTGGTTGGTTGGGTAGGTGGATGAAGAGAGTGAAATAGTTACGAAGGTTTTGGGTGATGCGGTAGTGTCTGGACCGCGGATAATAGGAAGAGTTACTGCTGAGGGGCCTATCTCTGCTAATCACGTTAAGTCCGGCAGACCGCTTTGCGCCCTATACAACCGGCTGTCGTTTGCTTTATATGAACGAAATTTCTCGAGTATCAGTTTCGAATTGTGTGCTTTTGTCCAAGTACTATCATATATACAAAATTCAATTGTGAAATACCAAATTCAGATCCCATCATTCAAAATTCTACATTATATTCTCTCTCATATTTGGATTACATTTCAACTATATCGTTATATCTGTATTTAATGAAAATTTAATTGAATTATCAAGAATTTTATTTCAATAATTCAATTATGTGTGAATTGGGTTATGATATTAGATTTTTTATTTCATTGAATATTCAAATGATATTCAAAAAGAATTTACATATGATTTTTTTTCGATTTATTTTACAGATTTATACCCGAATTCCAGTACAAGTGAATGACACTCCATTCGAAATATACATATCAGAGATTCATATTCAGACTTGTGAATCTCATTAAACTCATTGGTGCGTGGCTTTTGGTTTCCGGAATTCACACTTTACGTCTACCGAAATGACGACTCCATTAAGATGACCACATCTCCGTGATATTACTGAGACATCTCGTATTCTCAGCTCACGTCCTTACCAATATATAAATCCAATGAATCTACCCGCGCTCCTCCAATTCCACAGAGATATATATATATATATATATATATTATATACTCACACTATATACAAAAGGTAACTATTACATTTTTCTATGTAAAAAAAAACAATTTTGTTGTTTTTTGTCATATAAGTACTTTGACCCTGTGTCTCACACTTTATTGATGGAAGGAAAGTTAAGATGAGACTTCATGTCACATCTTTACTTTATACAGTTTTTATTTTTTATTTTTATATGCGCCAAGAGGAGATTTTATATGAGAAAAAATTTGAATAATGTCTTTTATCGGTGATGTTTTCCAACTTTTCTTTATTTATTTATTTTTTTTTTATTTTTTATTATTATTTTTTCTTTTTTTTTCAGTTTTCACTCCTCTCTCGCTTGAAGATATAGCAACAAATGCGGACAAGCACGTGTGTATATTTATAGCAGATCCTTCATGTGTATCCTTGTATCTATTCACTCTGTCTCCCACTTTTTCTCTGCAGTCGCGGTACCCGTGGGGATTGCTCATATCGTCAACGTGGAAAATGTCGTTTCGAAGAGAGAGGGCGCGTCGCATTAGGATTATCATCACACCCAACGTCGTTCTCCTACGTGTATATTTATATATTGTGGAAAAACTTTTACGCCACGCTGAGACTTATCAACATCTCGATTACACAAAGTTACTTGTTACACGAGTAAATACAATGAAAAACAAGAAAAAAAAAGAAAAAAAAAATGAATAAATAAATAAAGGTAAAAAAAATATATGAATTGTTTTTCATTACTTTAATCGACAAAATACTTTTTCATTATTATTATTATTATATTTATATTTATATATATTTTTTTTTTGTTTTAGCAAGTTGGCCAACGATTAAACTCTTCTACGATATAAAAGCCAAGAGTCCGAGGAAGGTTCATGAAGTAGTTGGAGGTTGAACGTCGTAGTAGTCAGAGAAAGAAAGAGAAAGGTAATTTGTAGAAGAAGGACCATACAAAAAGGGTTTTTTGTTAGTCTATAGTGGGGATAATGCGACCCCTGAGATACCGCAGACCGCGCGAGTGATCTACGGGCGCTCTATTCTCATCCAAACCCAATGTATATGTGTGTGTGGGTGTGTGTGTGTGTATATACTTATACAAATACACGATTCGCGTCCGAGTAAAAAACCAAGGGAGAGAAAGAAATGAGAAGAAGAAAAAACAAACGATATCAAGTAAACAGGAGAAATAGGGGAGGAGGAGAAAATTATGTACAGATAAATAAAATACTGTCATACACGTGATAAATTGAGACAATTATTAATGAAATATTCAAATTTTTTAAAGGGATCATTTAGGAAAAACTCACGTTACCGATATATGTAAATTTTATCTGTATACACAAGTTGACCCTGTCGCAAAATTCACAAATGCTAACGAGAAAGTCACTGTGTCGAAAAATTTAATAAAATTCTCGTCATACACAATTTATTTTTCAAATGAAATAAAGCGTAAAAATTATCGTCGAATCGCACAAATTTTCTTTTGTTTAAATAATAATAAATAATAATATAAAGGTAATATATGATGAAAAATTTATTTCTGGTAGAAAAAAAAAAAATATATATATATATATATATTCTTTTTTTTTTTCTTCAAGTTAGAAATATTTTTTGTTACCATTATTTTTCTATCCCACGAGGCCACAAGCTATGGGAATTGTGAAATAGTCATTTTCTACGACAGAATATATATATATATATATATATATATATATATATATATATATATAAACAGAGTCGACTCGTGTAATCTTGTGTCTCGCGAGAATTTTTACAATTTCGTCGCGGTGAAGATGTGTCGATTTTTTTTTCTCTCTCTTTGTCACCTTTTTTATTTTATTTTATTTATTTATTTTTTTCTTTTACGTCTCTTCACTTATAGGCTTTTGCGTATAGTGTACATATATATATATATTATCTTATCACGCGTGTATTATATTTTCTTCACCACAACATTCACGTTTGAATACCAAACGTATTTTCATACTGGACGTTGATTTATGTACACGACGAAAATCGAATTGCTCGGATTGCCTGGGTCAGTGTATTTGAATATGTTATATACAATCATGTCCACGGTTCATTTTTTTTTTTTTTTTTTTTTTTTCCTACATCACAAGATTTTACAAAAGAGTGACTTGGCACAAGCCCAACTATATACTCACTCATTCCAATTCTCTTGCCAATATTTTATCTAAAACGAAAATTCACATTATTGTCTTTCATCAATAGACATTCACTTTACATAAATAATTATTTATACATGAAATATATTCATAAATAAACTAAAACTAAAACCAAGAAGTGAAGAAAAACGTGAAGGAGTAAATAATGTGGAGCAGTATCTTCCACACGTGAAAATACTTTGTAAATTGAATTTTCTTCCTGACTTTAAAATGCTGTTCATTATTTAGCTGTGGCTTTCTACCGGTTAAACCTACTCAACTATCTATTTTCTTTATAATATAAACAAAATAACGTATATATAATATAAATATTAAAAGTTAAATTTTCATTTGGAACAAATGAATAATTTAATTTTCTTCATCTCGTGATTTATTATCATAGTCCATCGCACCATTCCATTTGTGATTGGGATATTCTTTTATTATATAACCTCCCCCCCACTTTGGCTTGGTTGACCGTAGAGAAAGGAATAAAACATTGCTCTGTGTTGGGGTTGGTATTGGTGCCCGTAAAGGCCAACTCCGGTGAGACATTGGTGGATGATTTGTGAGTAGAAACAATAAGCGCCCTTTGCAATATTCATCACGAGATCCACAACGTCCGCACGGGCCAGTCCTTGAGCACGTTCCTTGTCTTGTTCCTTGGGAAAGCAGAAGTGGAAAAAAACAAAAAAAACAAAAAAAAAAGGATAAGAATAAGAAAAATGGTCATGAAAGTAAAAAAGAGAAAGAAACAAGTGAAAAAAAAAAAAAAAAACAAAAAAAAAATAACGGGATTGGTAAGAGAATTGGTAGTGGGTAGTGTCCGACTAAAAGTTTGATGGGTTACGAGAAGAATTCATGGGGGACTAGACAGCACCAGCTATACATAACATACTGGAAACGCATTGCTAGGCATCGCGCGTTGTCACGCAAAGGATTTTGGGATTCTATCAAACTGGACAATGCAATAATACGTGATGGTAGTGGTGGTGATGTTGGTGGTGGTGGTGGTGGTGGCACATTTTCCATGGCGGCAAAAGCACGCAGTGAAAAATAGGCGGACAGGGCGTTCTCTCATGGGAACGCGTTGCCTGACTATCGTTTCGAGGCAGAAGCAAAAAACGCGCATGCGATAATATATGTTGCTTAGTACATACACGAGCACACACATATGAGAAAGAAAACGAGTAATGACATGAAGAAGCAGGAAGAAAATATAAGAATGATTGCTTTTGCCAAAAACTCGTGGTGGCAATTTTTTTTTTTTTTTTTGTATTTTCTCCTTCTTCTCATCCTCTCGTCAACTTTTTTTTTTCCTTCCCTCTCTTTTTCTTCTTTAGTTGATCGAAATGTTTGATTTTCAGGATAGACGATGGGAATCGGTTCTATACACTATCAAGGACTAGAAGACAATTTGTATCATTAACAACTCGATATTGGTTTATGAAGAAAAAGAAGAAGAAGAAGAAGATGATGATGATGATGAAGTAAAAAGAAGCAAAAGCAAAAAGAAAAGGGTGAGTGGGAGAAAGCATGACATTTTTTATTCTCGTGGGATATTTCAACTTTTTGTTCTTTTATTTTATTTTATTTTATTTCGTCTTTTTTTTTTTTTTTTTGTTATATCTATTCTTTCATGTTCTTTGAAAAGTGCACACACAAGAGAAATCTTAGATACTCTCGAGGACATTTTAAATTGGCCATTATACTATTTAACTTGAGGGACCTCTAAAGTCCTGACTTTGTCCCATTCTCTCCTACCTCATCCACCTCATCTACCTCCCCGTGACTGCCCCCTCATATATATATATTCTATCTATGTATAACCCTCTCTTTTACTCTTGTTCTCTTTCTAGACATGTCTCTGAGACACACAAGGGGATGAAAACGTCGTCCTACACGGTGGATAAACACACATGTGTAAAGTTACCATTCAAACCCGTGCAAACAGACGCTAACTGTATTTGCCTACGTCCTCACTGATCTAATGTTCATGATACTCGGACTGGAATACTCGGGATTTATAAAGGAAATACGAATATATACACGTATGTATCAACATTAAAAACTAAAGACTAGAAAACATTCAAATATATATATCTATATTTTTTTGTTATTGAGATATTGAAATTTGAAATTGTGTAAGAGCCTGTTGGGATTTCTTTGTAGGTTCTCTTGGTGAATGCTGAATGATCTTCCAATTCCTCAAGAGATTTTCATTCTTCAATTCTAAAAGAGAATAAACGATCATAGGTATGATATTTTTCCTCTTTTTATTTTATTTTATTTATTTATTTATTTTTTTTTCTTTTCATTTTTATTTCAATAAATTCGTATATGTGTATATCTAGTATATAAATATAACCCTTCATATTTTTTAACCACACACTCATTTTATACACGTGTACACACATACAATTTATATACCAATAAAATTTCGGTGTCAATTCAAAATGCATCAGCAATTGATGGTTGATATTTTATTCATAAGTATCACAATCCACGATTGCTTATCAATATTTTTACAATTGTCGATCAAAAAAAAAAATATATATATATATATAAATAGTAATAAAAATTTTTGAATCTCCAACAATGTCAATCTATAGATTTATTTATTTATTTATTTATTTATTTTTTGTTTTATTTGTTAATCTAATTTTTTTGTTTGATTTGTCTCTTTATTTTATCCACAGAATTTATACTGGGAATAAAAATAAATATATATTCATATATGTATATAAAAATGGAAATGAAATATATATATATATTTATTATGAATTTAAACGAGCTACCAGTACAATCGTCGCACACAGAATTGGCTTGGGAAGATTATGACTCCGCCTATATCATCACCAAAGCATTTGCCAGTGCACCAACGGTAAACACAAAAGACAATGAGTCGCGACTTTTAATCAAGTCCCCGCAGTTTCATGCAACGAAATTAACTTAAATTACAGTAGAGTGACAGAGACACGAGGTTATTCTCGCGTGTATACACTTTTGTCTCATGTACCTCAGGCACAGATTTAGTATTCATGTGGTTCTTTATATCCGTCTATTGTTCTCTCCCCCCCTTCTCTCTCTCTTTTTTATTAATCCACATGACCTTAAAAATTATCCTTAATTGAAGATTTTAAATATAAAAAAAACTTTAGTAGGAAAATTAAAAAATAAAGAATAAAAATTATATCTCAAAATTGCTCAATGAAATATGAGGAAAAAAAAATGTTGGGACACAGAATCGCGTCCAGGTCTCTCTTGTCATTTGAATGTTGCGAGTGAAAAATAAAAATGGCTTCCTGTCACTTCTGTTGCGTATCTCTATATTAAGTGTAGGCAACTCCAACGTCCAGGACACCCAAGGGGCATCCTGACATACGTAGGGTAGGCAGCGACGTATTTAAATAAAACATTGCGGATCGCGTTGCAATTCACTGTCCCCCTCCTCTCTCTACCCACCCTCTCTGCTATTTCTATTCGTCTATGGGTTTTACCTCTAGTTCCTGCAGATAAACAAATTAAGCTGCAATGTCCTGTGAACAACGCGCTTGGTATACAGTGTCTATTTGTGAATTTGCACTGGGACACATTCTCTATCACTCTCGTGGCGCATTGATGTATGATCCAAAACCATTGGCAATTCACTGTCGTTCATTCTCATTTTTTCTTTTGTTTTATTCTATTTATATCCTAAACATTGACTAATATTCGACATTTATTTGACAATTAACTTCTTTAAATGTGATAAAAATCTGTATATTTTTATCTATTACAATTTTTATATTATTTACATTTGGTATTAAATACATTTGGCTATTAAAAATCGTTGAGGATACGTGGAAAAGTTTGTAGACCACACAGCAATTTTCCATGCACGTGTTTTTGTTGCTGTGACAATAGTAGGCGTGTACTCTCTTCATCAATAGTAGTGGTAGTAATACCGTGAAAAGAAAGAAAGAAAGAAAGAAAGAAGAAAAAAAAAAAAAAGAAAAAGGAAAAATAAAAATAAAATAAACGCCTGTACACGAAACATATAACGTCTAACAAATGACAAAGAAAGTATATATAGAGTTGATGCGCGTATATTCTTACGTTGTGTTCCCTTGGGTGGAATGGACCAAAACGATTAATCAGCTGTTGGCAAAAGGCAGCAGAGGATTTCATTCTGGGGGTTGTAGCTCGTTTACACACACGTACACACATATAAATATAGTGTTTTCATAGTTCTTTCTTTCTCTATTTCGTGTGTTTATATACAAATACACACGATATTTGACGTTTTCTTCAAGTATCAATGTGAATTAGAACCGCAAAAAAAAAAAAAACCCCATCGGTGTTATTATGTTTAATGTGTGTATAATGTATCAATGAATATTCTTGCAGATGCATCCCCAGGATTCGTGTGATACAAAAACATCAGTAGGATGTGGATGACACAGCAAAGTGTCCAAATATTGGTTTCAAAGTCATCACTGATTCTGAAAGTCCCAAGAGTCAATTTCTACATTTACCGTTTACATTATTGTACTGGATACCCAAGTTATTTTTCTCTGTATCTATACAAACAGACATCTAGATGTTGTAGATACTACAATATGTCCAAGACTTATGGGCGTTTCATATATATTTTCTTTTTTTTTTTTTATCTTCTCTTCACCGACAATATGGCGGAGAATGACTAATAATATATATATATATACATCTACTGTTGAGTTGGTGATTCAACGAATATATTGCTCTTTGAACTTTTCTTCAGTTTTGTGTGTTCAAAGTAAAAAGTATAACTTTTTTGTACTTTTTTTTCTTTCTTTCTTTCTTACGCTTGATCCGTTATATTATGAGAAAACAACGCAAAAAAAAAATCTCGGGAGTTGAGATTTACGTCGGTTTTATATTCCATATTGCACACTAACGTGTTTCAAACACACGATCATCCATCATTTATCCATATATATATATATATATATATATGAGGAACTCGGAAGTATCATTTCATAGCAGTAGTGAGAGAATACAATCCCATGGCGATTTCTGATATCTCTAGGGCAGTCGCAAAACTTTGATAAAAATACAAGTTTTTTTTCTTTTTTTCTGCTATTTTTTCTCTATACAACTTTTTAGCTCCTTTTCAACATATGTACATGTGGTAGATGCTGAATGATGCTTTGGCATGCATCATGTGTGATGGAAAAAGCTAAATAAATACATATATATATGTGTGTGTGTGGGCATAGCCCCAATGGGGACAAGACAGAGCACAAAACCACAAGAATTTTCAACTGAAAAATAGGACGGGGAAAAAAAAATAATGCAAAAGTGGTGGTGATGAATATTTTTCTCAGCGAATTATCATAGTAAATGAGATTGCTTTTGAATTATTGATGTGTATTTTCAGTCTCGTGTTTTGTACTTGTATATTTGGTGGGAAAAAAAAAAAAAAAAAGAAAAAAAAAATACACATCGATCTTATTTTTTATTTTTTTATTTTGGATTTATTATCTACAAAATATTTCCAATTTGTTATATATTATTTAATTATTTATTATTATTAATTATATTTTGATGATTAATTTTTATAAAAGCATTTTTATTCATCAATAGATTGACGTTAAATTGACAAGTGCACACACACACACACACACACACACACACACATGTTATTTATTCAAAAATAAATGCTCATATTCAATGTCTCCTACTCTTTCTCTGGTTCACCCTTCAGTCTGCATCGACGTGCATTTGCGCGTGCTGCACGGCCCCCAAAATAATTTCGACGGGTGTATATATATGTGTATATATTTCTTCTCTTCCTTTCTCTCTTTCTCACGTACACCAGTATATATATATATATATAGGTATATATTCTAGGGGGCCAACAAATTGCACCGATTACTCTTGGGAATCGCCAAGTTATGACCGCTACCGACACAACTTTCTGACTTTGCGAGTAATTATCTTTTCTCTCCTACACACGCGTGAGGGCGTTCGCTCCAATAAACGTGATAGTTATATTTATGAGTGAGAAAAATATACCCCCTAATCGATGGATTAAATATTGACAGAATATCATTTTTTTTTTTTTTTTTTTTTTTTTTTTCATATTATTATTTCTTCTGTTGGCCTTATTTTGCAATACTGATCACGGGGAAAAGTGATATATATTTAACAGAATAAGAAACAGTTTTACGTTTATATTCATCTCTCTGTATGTGAATAGATAGAAATTTTGTAGTTGGAAGAAAAGGCGCATTGGTGGTTGCGCGGACAACAACCAGGGGCGTGTCCGGTGCCGCCTTCGTGAGTTAAAGCAACCCCCGCATACTCAAGAGACGAAGAGAAAGGGGGGGGGACCATGAGACTGCACCAAAACCCCTACCAACCTGTCACCTGAATGCGCCTTATTACAATCCCTTCCACCCTCTCTCACTCTCTGTTTCCTTTCTAATTCTTAACTTGTTTGTGTTCGTTTAATTCGATACTTTACTACATCATTTTTCACGGTTTTATTATTTATTTATGATTTTTTCTTGATAAATTTTATATCGAAATAGAAAAATATATATTATGAATTATTTTTATGGCAATTGTCGAGACTTAGACGAGACTAAAAAGACTGTGAGGCGTCATATGATTGAATTGTCTACGATGTCTCTGGAATTAATAGGATTTCCAGGGCCAATCAAAGTCCTACGGAAGTTGAGATGGTAGAGGCGGTTAACCTCGCGTAATGGAGGTCAGCTCCTTCGGGGCACTTGTGTCTAGTAGCTTGGACTCGAGAAACCACTCGCAAGAATATATCCAACCGACACTTGAGACGCTGATCTCCTTTATGTTACTGTATATATATAAGTAAACCGCATTCGAAATAACTTGAAATGTCGACTGTCGTTTTGATTTCACGAGGGGCAATTTACAATTGCAATGTCTGTACATATTGAGAAGAAGAAAAAGAAAAAAAAAAAAATAAATAAATAAATAATAAAATTATTATTTTTATTCTTTTTATAATTCTATCCACAATGATATGAAACATTTTATAATTTTATATATTTATTTATTGTTTTGGTTCTTGGTTTTATTATTTTCATTATTTTATATTTATCATTAAATCATTTGATTGTGTAATTTATTCTTTTATATTTATTCACAGGCTTCTTCATGATATCATACATCATCTTGGTGTATACAATCTTTTATTACTCACGGTTGAAATTCATCTAGAAGTAAAGTAGAAAAAAGGAAAAATAGATTTTCAAGACGGAGAATGAGAAAAAGAAGAAGAAGAAGAAGAAGAAAAATAGTAGTGGGTAAGTAGACATATATTTTATTCAAATTAATTTTTATTTTAATATTTTTCAGTACAAGTGTTGGATAGAAATTACTAGAAAATTTTGATACATGAAAAAATGTAAATAATTTTGAGTGTATTGCGATAATTTGGAATATTAGGATAATCGAATACACTCATAGACACGATCTGTGCGACGAGAAGAAAAATAATGTATGGAATGTGTGTGTATATACGTACATACATATAAAAGTGAAGCAATGATGGAGAAATCGTCGGATGAGTTGAGCCTTTTGGTGGTGGTATAGAGTTGATGGTGGTGGTGGTGGTGGTGGTGTTGGCTCAGGCCACGGAGAAATTATGGCTCTTGTCACGGTTGTTCATTTGTAGATGGAGTTTTTGCTCCCCGAGGAGGCTGCCCCAATCACGAGCCGCGGAAATTGCACCACCGGTATTGCTCCTCTCACTTCTCTCTTTCTCCCTTCACCTCTACACAAGCGCGCATCGTCATTTCCTCTTGCGCATTTTCCCCACTTCCTCATCTGCTATCTTAACACCCTCTTTCTCTCTTATTTCATCGACGCCTTATAACCCATGTCCCACCTTACACATCCTCCACCACTTATTTATATTCTCTCTACTTCTCTTCACATTCTTTTTCTTATACTTCCGTTCTCTGTATCGTCATTGCAAATCACCTCGCATTCAGACCATTTTTACTCTTTTTTTTTTCATTTTTCTTTCTTCTACCAATGAAATGATTTATTGAATATCGAAGAATCTCAAACGTTTTTTTTTTTTTTTTCAAATCTCTCTATTTATCCCCCTCACTCATTTCTATTACTAACCCCAAAAAAAAAAAAAAACAAATATTTATCTATATAAATAATTTATTCCATTTAATTAAATTAATATTGATATAAATCAAATATAATTTATATCGTTGAATTTTTATTCTTATTTTATGAAGAAAAAGATAAAAAAATAATTAATGAGAGAAATTCATCACGTTGCAATAATAAAAGTTCATCACATAATGACACATTTTAATATCTTAAAATTGAAATATTTTTTAAATTATAATTATTATTATTATAATATT
Organism: Dinocampus coccinellae; assembly: GCA_963920625.1. NCBI lineage: Eukaryota > Metazoa > Arthropoda > Insecta > Hymenoptera > Braconidae > Dinocampus > Dinocampus coccinellae. The sequence continues at coordinate 651,116 of OY987191.1, read as the reverse complement.
TTTTATTATTTTCTGTGATAAAAGAGCACATCATCTATTATCCGAGTGGTTGCTTGTATTTGCGGTTGTGGCTTTCGTTGAAGAGAATTGTCACTATTGCGCAGTGAGAAAAAAAAAAAAATATAAAAAGGGAGAATGTGGGATAAATATGATGAGAAAGGGATGAGACAAAAAAAAATATAGTTTTATATACAGAAAAAAAGACATTGAAAATCCCCAGGTGGTGGTGCAGCAATGATTAAGCTCTACATTTTAATCAAAGGAATGAAAAGTGAAAAATCTTGTAGTATTCAAAGCCCCAACGATAGGATTTTCAACGTTTGATAAATCAAATCGAAAAGTAATAACAAAATAATAATAATAAAGGGGATGAGTGGAATGTGAGGGTAGTAATCGTCTTTGCTAACTCGTTTTCGGTGTTTTATTATTTTATTTATTTATTTATTATTTTTAGTTTTTTTTTTTTTCTTTTGTATTTCATCTTGGTGGGGATGAAAGTGTCAGTTATATTTTTTATACGATTTCAATTTTGATTTTTATATTATTTTTATACGTGAATAAATGAAATTTATATAGAAATAAATATTAAATACAAACTGAAATGTCACGTTAAATTATGAATAAAAAAAAAAAAAGAAGAATAAATAAATAAATAAATAAATAAATGAAAAGAATATTCTTTATAAGCTCAAAAGTAAATCTGATAAAAGCTCCGTTCAAAAATAATATTCAAAAGTGAATTAAATTGTATATATGCGTGTGTGTGGGTGTGTGTGTGTGTGTATTTCAATGCGAATTGATGTGATGTGTATGTGTATATATGTAAATGCAAAAAAAAAAAAAAAAAGAGAGAATTTCATAAACTAAATTATTATAACGCGAGCGAGGTGTAGCGGCGGTAGTAGACTTTATGGGTCCCCATGTTCTCGTATAGCATCGAGAATGAAGGCGACTCTAGGATATGCGACGACTGCTTTTTTTCCCTCTCTCATTCACTCTTTACTCGTATCTTGATAACATGATTCTCCTCTTGAACGAGCAAACGTCACTTTTCACCAACCATTACCGGTAAGAGAAACAGAGAAAAACTGATACACCTCTGCCCACTTGTACTCACATACATGCGGCAGTTTCTTCTTGATCATGCATTATGCACCGTCTAATGTCGTTTTTATTCTCTATACCTCTTGTATAAGGGTAACCCTCGTATATTTTCAGGCCTGAGTGCGCGTACACAGCACTAAAACGTCAGTGTATCGTCGTTTTACGACGATATAATTTAATTTTTCAGATTTAAGTATTTGCCAGTGGGTGAGTGTCGACACTTTTGTACAATGACGACAAAGATTTTGGTTTTTCCTTAGCAAAACTAAACACGAAAAAAAATATATATATATAACATTTGATGTGTAGAATATAAAAACACATAAATAAAGAAAAAAATTGCAATATATATATATATATATATTCTGTGCAGATGTATGGGTTTCAACCCCCTTAAATAGCGCTCTCGAAGCTTCTGATGGATTTCATGACTCCACAGGGTCTCCTCCATTCACTACACTCACTTCTCCCTCAGTTTCGTTCACGCTCACGTACCATTGCGACGATGCCATTCAATGTCACCGCAACAACGAACTGTCATCCCTAATAATAGAGCAAAAAAAAAAAAAATGTATTGAAGATTCTTATATATATATATATATATTTTTCTTTTAGTTAAAAAATTGTCCATTGGCAATTGATCAATGGAAAACAAAGTCGTGAATAATATATTATTTTGTTTTATATATTTGTTAGGAGAACAGCTAAACAGAAATACTGAAATATTTTCAGGGATAGTTTTTATATATAGAGGATAGATGTGAAGTAAAAAAACGAACGTAAAACCTTCCAAGGTGACAAATCCATTGGTCGTATACCACAGAATTTTCAATTATCATCTAAATAAATTATTATCATAGCCCCTTTTTATTCATTTTCTTCTTCCTCTTCTTCTTCTCCTTGGTTTTTCTTTTTTCTTTTACCAAGGGGGATAGTCGTGTACGAGAAGATATGACGTAAAGTCACACCTTATACGACGTTGCTAACTGAATTGTGTATGTGTCCCCGGATATTTTTAACATTTCGTCATATATTTATTAACTATACCCGCAAATTTTCACTCATAAAATTAGTAAAAGAGAAATATAGATATTTGTTTAAGAAATAAATATAACAATGGATAAAATTTATTTATATAACTGTGGACAATAATGATAATGAATATTTATTATTTATCCTACTGTAATTTTAGTTATACATTAATATATTGAGTGACTATAAATATATTTAAACAAACAAAAAAAAAAAGTTTTTAATACTCGTGTCGTAAACAGAAGTCTCTCTGTGACGTCGACTCAGGCGGACTACTACCACCGTTGGGACAAAGTTTGAATTAGCAGAGACATATTCATATAGAGGAGAGTTTGCATCGAGGGTTTGCTCCTCGGAGGGCACTCCGTCATCTCACCAGCTTCGTTGTTTTACTTCTATAGCTCTTGCTCTCTCTCTCTCGGACCAGTCACTTCATCCTCAGGGAAACAAAGACCTCCACTTTGGTATGGTAACGCTCATTAATTAAGTCTTTTTGTTAACTGACCATTTTTCCTTTCACACCAAGAAAAGTATTCAAATACTTTTTTTTAAACACAACGAAACAGGAAATATTAAAATTATTAATTTTATAGTATAGTAAATAGGAGGGATAAAGTTTGATGGAATTTAATCTGTACAATGGCAAAACATCGAATTTTATTGGTGAATAAATAATGACACCTTATTCTATTTAAATATTATGTCTTGGTGACATCACTCGAATGGCATTTCACAAAACTCCATTATCAATTTCATGATAAAAAAAAAAGAAAAAAAAATTCTTAATTGTACGAATAACTTTAATTTATTCTTCAAAATAGAATCTTCTTGATAATCTCTCACTTTTCGTACGTATGTCTCTCTTTGTATTTATATGGGATTGTTTCGACCTCTCGATAGCCCTCTGGCTACCCTCTCTGGTTATCACGACAACGCCAAACGAAACAAACAATATGTTAGCAGCCCTCGACGATATTTCGAATTTGAATTTAAATAACTTGGCAGGATCGGCTCAGGGACTTTGGGACTATACACCTACACATGTACACATACACACATATATATATTTATCTATCTATGTGAATATATAATACTCGGTCTCATTTTTCCTCTTCTGTACACTCTTGTTTTCTTTATTCACTCTTTTGCCACCTTTTTCATTTATTTTTCTCCACTCACTTACTCTCTTTCTCTCTTGCCAAACTCGCTGACTTGTAAAGTCATTACTGTTCTATGCTATTTTTTTTTTTTTTTCCTTCTTTTGTCTCTCTTTTTATTTATTTATTTATTTATTATTATTTTTTTTTCATTATATATATATACCAATATGAAGGTTTGTCACGTAAATTTTCCATGTCCTTGGAGAGTTAACCAGGCCTGTTTTAATTCTTAATTGATATAATATTTATATGATAGAAGAAGGAGATATTGAGAGAGAGAGAGAATTACAAGCCGAGATTTCCCATGGTGACCAGCAAAAGTCCAAGACTTTTGCGAATATATTGAAAAATATTGTGGGTATTATTATTATTTGTTTTTTTTTGAACTTGTGTTTATTTTTATTTCAACTCAAATTGATTAAAGTTCATACGATCAAATATTGGAATTAATATATTTATTTTTGCTTTCAGTGGATGGAATTAATTTGATTAATTTTTTTGTCTTGGATACATTCAACAATTTCATCATCTTGTGATATTGACACACATGATGTGTCTATAAAATCTATAAAGATGATAAATGAGATGTGAAATTCATATGTGGCTTGAGTGTTGTTTGGCTCAAGCACAGCAACGCATATACGAGAATGTTAACGTTAATATTTGAGAATCCGGTTATCGCACGCTTAATATTCAAGGGTTAATATGAAGGCCTCCCCGGAGGAGTCGTAAGGTGGCGACTTTACATAAATATATTTCTCTGTGTATGTACCACGTATGGTTACATAACCTAAAATGTGTTACTAAAGTCCACAACCCTTTGCTTTGAACGGTTGTTGGAGAAGGGAGGAGAAAAGTAGTGAGAGTCGCGCACAAACACACTCGCCTGCATATTTCATATTTATATTAACCTGATTAGGACATGTTGCGCATGTGGCTTAATTCTGATATGTGGACTTTGTTTCTCAACTGGCATTCATTTTAATAGAATTTGTAATTAAACGAACTATACAACTCATGAAATTTTTTTGTTTATCTCAAATAACTTTTGTTCTATTTATTATTTATTATTTTTTTTTTTTTTATATATTTATATTCATATTCATTTATAAAAGATTGGAGATTTTTATTTTGAGCAATTAAATTTAAATTCTAGACTGGAATATAGTTGTGTGTGTGTGTGTGTGTGTAATGGGATAAATATTAAATGATAAGTCACATAGAAAGTTATTATATTTAGTTATACGAGACGTGATTAGTGTCTACGTCAACTCGCATCAAACTTTACCGATTAATCAACCAGGTTGGATGATGGTACTTTCCTATTCAGTGTAGTGTGTACCATCATGAGAGAGGCCGATAGAGGAGAATGAGGATGAGGATGTTGGGGGGGGGGGATCATTTTATCCCTTTCGTTGTCCTGTGACAATGTATATGCTCTCTAACATTTCTGTAATATAAACTAATTAAAGTGGAGAAGGTGTCACATTAATGTGTCCATTATATTTCCTCGGCCAGTGTTGGCCACATGTTGGACCTCATCGTTTACCCTTATCACCCACATTCTCTACCAATTCAACATAGAATTATAATTATTTAATATAATTAAAAAAATAGATAAAAAGATTTTATTAATACTTATTGTTTAATGTAGTCATGAGAAGTAAACAAACATAAAAAAATTATTCATAGAGAAATGATTATCCCAGTGGAATTCAATATAAAGCAAAGTTTGCTTTATGAAGTTGAAACTGGGATGGTCACGTCTTAACATCTTACACGTTTATAGGGATGATTACCCGAGGGCATCTGTTATATAGATATTTTCCCACTCACCAACTCACACTTTCTCTTATACCCCCGGATTTTCTCGTTTCTCTGTTGGGCCCTCTTAGACGCGTTAAACCGTGAAATTTCAAGATAACTACAGTCTTTCTCTGTCTTCTTCTCTATATATATAGTTCACACGAAAACCCCCTTAAGGTCCTAGCAAAACTTTATACATAGACGTTTTGATATAGTCAAGAAGTTTGCACGGATTATAGTCATAGTTGAATAGTTTAACAAAATATAAACAACAAAACAATATTTAATCAATTTTTTTCTTGATTATTAATTTATCATTTATACTTGTTCATTTAAAATTCAGTAGCATATCCATATCTATTGTGTCTGTACATTCTGGACCCTGAAAAAAAAAAAAAAAGGGAACGCGTGCACCTTCCACCTCGAACCCCTCCAACTTGAAATATCTCCCCCATTTTGATTTGGGAGACGCATCGACGATGCTTGAAAGGGACGCGACTATCAATTATTAACACTTCCATCTGTTGGTATATTCGTCTTGCGATCCCTTTTTATATCCATAGTGAGTGTGTCGAGTGTGTATGTGGGCACACATCATATTACATATTGGTGAAAAAAAAAGAAAAAAAAAGGCCCTTATGGTTCTGCCGACATCGGTGGAAAAAAAAAAAAAAAAAAAAAAAATTGTTATTGAGTTACACGAAAACGAAGTCGATTGTTCTCTTAATATCCAATTCAATGTTGAAAGAAATAGAAATAATACATGAGTGTTTGTTTTATTAAATTGCATGAATTTATCAAAATCGTGATTATTTATAAGTAATGTGAGGTTATGTTGTACTGATACATCAAACAAACAGAAAGTATAAACCAATTATTTTAAATGTTGTTTAGCTATGTAGATTAATATTAAATTCATCATTGAAAGAAATAAAAAGAATATGTGAGGGTTTGTTTTATTAAATTGCAAGAATTTTATTCAAATCGTCATTATTCATGAGTAATGTTAGGTTATGTTACAATGATTGGATTATCTAGGAGTATAATAAACTTGTTTTTGGAAATAAACTAAACAAAAAAGTATGAGTTAATCATCACAAACGTTGTTTGACTACGTAGCATGGGGTTAATTCTGCAAATTGTCATGAACAGTACATATATATAAATTCACCCCTCTTTTCGTTGTATCAGCAAATCCAGTGTATGAGACACATCAATAAATTAAAGTTTCCATAAAAACAGATTGCTCTTATTGATAATGCGTGATATTAACATATTGTAAAGGACATTGAACAGAAAAAAAAAATAGAAATAAATAAATAAATCTATTTATATATATCGAATATTATATATGAAAATTTAAACGTTTAGGGAGTCAATATTTATTATTGATTTGTCTCTCTATGAATAAAAGGTCATTAGATTTTTTACGCACGCACACGACCAACTGTCACGTCTTTTACTCAGAGCAGGTTTTGTGTTTATAGGCGTAAAACAATTTACAGCATAGAAAATCACGCGTTATAGTTTATCGTACTCAGATAATATAATGCCATAAAATATCCGTGTATACGTATTTGTGTGAGTGAGTGTATTTGTGTTTAGGCCAAACCTATTCAAGCCCCATGTGAGGCATCATGGGGCCACTAGCGCTCACATTCGTTATGGGGGTATTCATGGGACCATCATAACTTTACTCCTCGTCTGCATTATACGCATTGACCTCTCTCAAATTCTATTCAACACTCGAGTGTGATCACCTTCACATCAGCACAACAAACTCACATTTTATATATATCTAATAAATCCAAATGAATCCATTATAACATTTTTATTTAATATAACAAATAAAATAAAAAATAAAAAAGGAAAAAGGAAAATTATTATTAAATATTAATTTATTGTGTTAATTTTTTATGTGATAAAGTAGAGAAAAAAAAATTGTTGCACACTCTGGGGAGGAAATTGAATTATTTAAAAAGTTTTTCATCATTTATATAGAAATAAAACAGAAAAAAAACAAAAATGAATATATATAAATGACCATCACGTATACATTTATGGAAAACCCTTTTGATAAAGCTTTTTCTCTCACTCTCTTTCACTGGATTTTACATGGCAGGTCCCTTGACATAATATCCACACAATATAATTCATAATTACAGCCAGTAATTTAATGACTCGATATAATGGGATTTCGAGGGTCAACTGTGGGTTTATTTCAGTCGCTCGTTAACGAATATATAGAATAAATTACTAAAGAGAGATAAAATTTTCATACAAATTCTACATATACACATATATTTTTGATAAAAATAATTATTGTTGGAAAAACAATGTGTCAAAACTTTTGTGAAAAATATTTTTAAATCAATACAAAAGAATTTGTTTGAAAATGAAGAGGAGTAAGGGAAGAGTGAGTTTGTACAGGTATCTAAAACTTTGTTGTTGTGTTACGAGTATACTGAACGATAGTTTGTGAGAGATACAGACGAGTCCTGAAGGACTCGCAAACCGTGTGCAGACGCGCAGGGGCACATACCCCCCAAGAGAATTTCTATACAACAACCACGGTCAACATTACCTTTCACACCACCACCACCACCATCACCATCGCTATCAACCAATATCAACAAATATTTACAATAAAATCTCAACCAACCTCGAATAAACACGATAAAATAAATTATCATCAACATTTATACAAGACAAAAGTAAAAAATATTGAATAAAAATTGAAAAAAATTGTAATTTCACATGTCAGCAAATCGAAAAGTTTTATTTTTATGAAAAACTGTATATATATAGAGAATGAGAAGTCAAAATCGATGGTTTGCCTGCCACCAATGTCTGATAGATATTTCTTCAACTTGTATTTGTGGTGGGGACGTGTGATAAAGGTGAAAGCGACAGAGATGAGAAATAAAATAGAAAAAAGATGGAAAGATGCGTACCAGCTTTCAGCAGAGTCGGCAACAGGATAGAGTTCCTGAAGTGGCATGAGGCACACGAAGGCATCTAGTAGCCCCCGAAGGGGCTGTGCGCTGACTTTCGCCCCTTCTCTATACATACACACACACACACACTGACATATATAGGTATATTCGTACACTAAAATCTCCCTTACACCCTGTGAAACCTTTTCTCACCGCTTCAAGTCGCTCTTTCTCTCTTTCTTTCCTTTTCTCCTTTGCCGTCTTTTACTTCATCCCCTGTCCTCTATCTCGTCGATTAATGCCAGTGACAATATACTTGATGCGTCCCAATTGTCATCTTTGCCCGAACTTTATCTTATTGTTGCAAATTCCTTACCTTCTTTTATTTTATTTTATTTTATTGCATCCCATCTCTTTCTATCTTTTACCTTTTTTTTTTTTTTCTTTTTGTTTTAGAGTCAACTCGTGGATTGCAGAACACAACACGTTGGCGTTTTAATTACTTGAATATGCTAAAATATCATCTAAAATCCCCGGTGAGATTTATAAATTTTAGTACTTTATTGTATAAATATGCTAATAACATTTTTAAAAAAAATTTGTATTTTGTAGGAGATTTTGTTTGTTTGTATTCTTAGTACAATTAAAAGTATTTAATTTTTTTTATTTTTTTCTCTTTTTTTTTTTCCTTTTTCTGTACAGATTTCAAATGATTAATTACATTGAGTTGACACAGGATTAATTCCTATTGATCAATGAATATGTGTGGGTATTCATTGCATATTTTCCAAGAGGAAAAATAAAAAAAAATATGAAGAAAAAGAAACAGAGGAAGCTAAAAGTGATGGGCTTATCCAATTCGTTCTGGATGTAAACCGCAAGTTACAAACTGTTGTGTACAAAAATATCTTTTGCTTCAGTGAGGAAAATTATTCGGAACTGAAGGGATGTGGTTAAAGGTATTAACCAGCACCATGTGAATACATTGTTCATATAACAAGACACATTATTTGGATGTTAAAACTTCACAGGTAAAATTTATTGATTTATTGACATTTTACTTTGAGCTGTTACTTTGTATGGCAATAATAGCAACGTCATAATCCTTAACAATTGAAAAATGAGAATATATTTAGTTTTGTAACTAAATTTACCTTTTAAATAATAAGATGGGTAGTCATTTTTAAAAATATTTTTCTAGTAGTGTGGGCGGAAATTTTTCAAATTTTATTGTGTGAAAGACGATAATCCTTTGAAATGGTGGATCATCCAATTATACTGAATGTGATTTGTGTTCATTTTGTGCTTTGATCACAGACAAAACTGCGGCAATCATGAGTGTATTTTGTTTCATGAATCTCTTCAATCTTTATCAAACACAGACTTAGCGGTGGATTAACTGCAGAAATCTCCCCATTTTTTTTTTTTTTCTTTTCCTCACTGTCTCCTCAATATTTTTGATAATTAATTCAAATACATTTAATATCAGCACAAGATCCAACATAATTAGCTGGAAAATTTACGACAATTCATTTTTTGTTGTTTGTTTTGTTATAAAATTACTGAGAGAAGAGAGAGATTAGTCCTATATAACAAGAACAAAAGATATAGAGTTTGAAATCCCATGACATTTCTATTGAGTCAATGACATGAGTAATGGAAGAAATATATATACGAGGACATATGAAGTAGGAGTGTGGTGTGTTCATGGTTCGTTGCTCGTTTTAAATAAAAATGAGAGACGTGTAGTAGAAAGAGTAGAAAGAGAATGAGGGAGAAGAAATGCACTTTGACGCTACAACTCAAATCTATACATCTCTCCTACACTCTATGTGTATTTACGACCCCAACTCCTACTGTAGCATCAGAAAAAAAAAAAAAGCTATCCCCTGCAAAATAATAGATACTGTATATCTCTTTATATCATAGTGAGTAAATGATAGGCCAATGCTACATCTGCTTGCAATTTGGAGTAGCAAAATCAAATATTGAGAAGATGAAACGAAATAAAATATTGAAATATATATATATATATTTTTTTTATGTCTTTATTATTTATTATTCAGATACTGCATTGGATGTAATAAGAAAGGAAAATAATAAACAGAAAAACAGAAAAAAGTATTTCAAGAGATGCCTGATTGTGATCGTTGTTGATGCGGTTGTAAAAACAACAATAGGAAAAAGATAAAACCACTTGTGTAGTAGCGGTTGAGAAAACTAAAAGTCAATTTTACGTTATGGATACGTAATAACGATAAAACACACACACACATATATACAAATATTAACTAAAAGCGAATGAGAGAAAAAAAAAAAAACACAAAACATTTCAATAAGCTCGACTCTCTAATGTCCGTTTTGGGATACGGGGATCTTGCGTATTCTATTGTCACTTTCATTGTTGCATATCTCTCGTAGACAACTTCATCGTTTTCACTCAAAACTTATATGATAATTTCAAGTATTTCATACTATCAAAGTCTTGAAGAGAATCATCAACATAAATTTCAAAGATACATCTATATATTTCTGTTTCTTTATAAATAATAATTTTTACTAATTTCACTTGCATAAAAAGGAAAAAAACAAAATCCACAAACTTATTCAATCTCATATTTTATCATTGCCAATTTTTCTCTGATACATAATTAATCTTCACTATTTAATATATTTTTCTTGACATTTCTATCACGAATGGGTGCACATAGCACGTCATATTCTCGACATAAATCTCTTGTAAATCGTCTCAAGTTACTGGTTATGTAGTGTGTGTGTATATATATGTGTGTGGGGAGGCTTTTCCACTCCTTCTATCCGATGATTCATAGTTCAATGAGTTCAGCCATCCACCTACCAAGGATCATATCTAAATCATCATCACCATATATATATATTTGAAAATCATGTTGGAAAAAAAATATCTACACCATGTGGTTAGATTAACCCATCTGTACAACTATACCACAATGTTTGATCATATATATATGTGTATATAATAACAATAATAATACCCCTTTTAAAAAAAGTGCCACTTGGATTTATTTCAGATCTCGTTTGCACATACTTACTTGAAACCACGTCGCTAATTCATGCTCAGTGACATATCGTTGCCTCACGTAACAAGTACCATTGTCCAAAACCCTTCGATCTGATCTATTGTATATATAAAAATGGTAAAAGCAGAGGGTGAGAGAGAAAAATATATTATACAGTTGGTCATGGTGGTGCTTGTGTTAGTCAATTCAATGGTACTTGATAAATATTCACTGAACAATTATTTCATGGTGATGATGATGATTTTTGTTTTCTAAATCACTTGGCTGTGATATTTGTTTTCAAAATATGATTATCCACTTTTCACAACACGATTTTAATATTTTTATTTTTTTTTTTTTTTCTGTGTGTATAAGTGATAAATCAGTAGTTGTGTATATTGAATTGAGATAGAGACAGTTTATTGGTGGATAATTATTTGAATAGATGTGGTGATATAGTTAGGAATAGGGATATTGTTATGAGTGAAACGTGTGAATTGTATTAGTTACTCGTTATGTATTGCAAGAGCATGAATTTGAATATCTACATTGTGAATAAACTGATGTATCGTGTTCTACCAACTCTCTATTCTCCCCGTGTTATTTTGCTTGTGGTTTCCACATTTATGTACATATGCAAAGTAAACGTATCGTATCACACGTTTCCCCGGGGCCGTATTACCTCATCATAGTCAATTTCTGGTGATGTTTAATACTCTTCAAAAATAAAAATAAAAGAAACAAGATTTTTTTATTATTAATTGGTTAGATTAATTTAAATTTTAATAGAATAGTTTGCACTCTATAATTATATATATATTTTATTATTGAGATTCATACCTATACGTAATTATTCATCTTTTTCAGCTCTTTTTTTAGTACTACTGCGCAATTGTTTGCGCCGCTTGGGTTTTCAATTTGTATTTCGCGCGTAATGTGGAGCATGCGCCATATTGAATCAAAAGAACAAAAGACGTTACGGGGAGACACAACGGTCGCATCGTACTTTGGTTTATCAGGTATTTTTTATGATTTTTTTTCTTTTTTTTATTCACAATTTATTGATAAAACGATATAGAGTATGTCAATTTATTCGTAGATAATGAAAAATCGTTCATAGTTCGTTTTTATCAATTCATATTATTAATTGGCGAGTGGCAGCATATGATGCATCTATTTCATACACTTCAATATCAGGTATGCTGCAGTTATTTTACATGATATTACTACATTTCATACATTTTTACGATTATTTTTCATGAATTTCATGCAATTGGATGATTTTCTTCCATATATCTTTATTATTTAAATATTTCAAATTTTACATCTATGAATAATTATCTTCTATCTCTTTCCAGTTTGCCTTTTTTTTTCACTGCGCAACTTGGGTCCGCCATTTTGGACTAAAAAGACGCCATTAAAAAAATTGCGATCGGTTCGAGTTCAGGCATTAAAAGGTATTTTTTAATAATTTTTTTTTAAATGTTTATCAGAAAAATTAATTTGCAAATTGATATTAAGTACGTTAATTTATTGGTAGATAATAAAAAAAAAAAGAATCCGAAATAAATTGACGATATCAAGTCGTAATATTAATCGGCAAGTGGTGACATGTAACACACCATTACTACTTAAGTGGTTGTAAAATGTGAACGATCAACTGATAAACATGCAGTGAAAAGTTCATAACAGGTATATAAATGAATATAAAATACGTATATTGAGTAAATTTTATCTAAAATGGGGAGATATCATATCAATACACATTCATATGTTTAAGGAATAGAAATATCCACTGTGAAAGTATAGACGTATACACCGATAGCAGAGACATTCATGGATATTTGCTTCATTGTGGGCTAGTGAAGAGAGACAATAAAAAGCAATCTTTATGGCGTGACGGAATTACCTCTATCCTACCCACCACAATCACAGAATAAACTCACCGTACGTATGTCCATCTATATATATATACAACATAACCTATATCATGTTTTCTCGCATCAACCTTATGGATGCGGCTCGTTTTCCCTTGTTTCTCCTATACACATATAATTGCTACTCACCAGAGATTGTGTCGTTATACTTTTCTTTCTACGCGATTGCTCAACTATCATTCGTTCATTGCCACAATTCTTTTCTTTCTTTCATCATTCCAAAAGCCACAATCGCATTTATTTTTAATTGATATTAATTTTTTTATTTTTCACTATAAGATGATACAAATTAATAATTAAATTAATACAATATTACTCCTTGATTTATTATTTGACAATATTTATTTATATTTGATTATTTGAAATTAATGTATACGTATGTTTGTATACAAAGATACCATGAGCGATCTAAATTAAGCCAGCCATGAAACAAACAAAGGATATTGCACGCAATGTGTCGCGCTGACTGGTCGTTGGATCCTGTCCAAACAGACTAATGTGAGAAATACACACATCTACAGAATGTAGCTAATATTGGACAACCGTCAACGATATCTCTCCCTCTTTTCCTCTTCTCCTTGTTCATACTCACCAAAACGTTTCTCTTGCTTCTATCTAATGAACAATATTGCATACAATTCAGTTATATAATACATATATATATATATGTTTACAGGGGCATTCTCTAACTGCTGATCATTATCCAGTCGCCTGCCCATTTCAATCCGTGGATACAACAATATATTTATGTGAGTGAGAAACAATTATTATTATCATGAATAAAAACGGATATACTGTGTATTATTGCCCGTTAATGTGGACTATTTAATCATTCGCAATGGATTATCGTAATAAAATAATAATTATGATGCATGTAGTTATTACACAAATATTTTCTTTTAATTGCTCATGAAATTAAAATTAAAGTCCATTTATTCATAAATTCATTAAATTGACAGATTATAAATCGATAATATATTTATATTTGCATCGATTTGTTGTTGTTGTTTTTTTTTTTTTTTTGTATTATTGCACGTAAGTTTAATGCAAATGGGATTGAAAATAGTGAGAGTGTATGAGTGATTGGTGGTGGTGGTGGTGGTGTGGGAAAGATGAGGGGAATTGTTGGATGTGAGATGGGTGGACAAATGGATATGGACGCTATTCAACACAACGGATTGTAAGAGACAAGCGAACAAGATGGCGGAATTCTCAAGAGGATGGTGTTGAACGATGTTGCAATCCAGAGTATACACATCTCGTCGTTGTCGTTGACGTTGCTATTGTCAATGGGATGAGAAAAAAAAAAAAAAATGCAAAAAAATAAATGTGCATTACTCATTTTTGCTGATTGAATCTACTTTTTTTCTTCAACTGCAACATCAACAATTGGATAAATAAGGTAATTTTTCCCATACTGTTTATTCATTCACGCGAAAATAATGATAATTATTATTACAGTGTGTATGTGAACACCAATGGAGACACGTGGACACATGTATAGAAATGTTACGAATCGGGCCGAGGCACCTGTCCGCAGGTATTAGTCCGCCTGTCCACTAATCTAGTTAAGTCGTTAGCTCTGGACAACCCACCACGTTTATATCCCGTGTACATGCTCGACTGGATTAAATAATGCAGACACTCGATAATCCCCCAGTGTGTTAGGTTATATCTATTCTGGTATGTAGGCAATTGTCTATTCTGTGGCAAATTCTCTGCATCACACACAAACTCACTCACTATATTTTTCTTTTCGTATTTTGTCAATCAAAATTAATTTAATTATACTCCACACATTGATTCATTATTTATTTTACAATGATATGATATTTTTTAAATATTTAAATAAATATTTTATCATATAATTTATTTATTTATTTATTTATTATTATTTTTTTTTTTTGAATTGTGTGGATTGCGTGCGTGGGCCTATACCAACACGACCCCCTTGGGTGTCCTATAATGGGACATTTTTCTCTCTTTCTCATATACGCACGCTCATTTTATATATATATGTGTGTATATACGTAAAACTTCATATTTACCCTCTATGGTCCACTGTATGTGTGGGATCACATGCTCTGCACCTTTTTTTTTCTTTTTTTCTCCTGTGTTTTTCCAGTCACTTTTCCATCTAGTTGCATCGTTATACAATTTAGCTTTGCTGTAGAATTAAATTTCATCACTATTTATTTATATTTCATTTCCTAAAACGGTCGATTAACGAGTGGGCGCACGCCATCACGATATAATATCAACAGACAATTTGTCTTTTGTATTTTTATATTATTTTTTATGATAAAAAAGAAACAAAATTAGTAATTCAAATGTTTGAACGTAAACGATTTTTTTTTTGTTTGATTTTTTTCATTAGAAATTCTTTATTTTTCTGAAAATGTGGAACAAAAAAAAAAATAATAAGATAAATCTTCCTCACATATATTAAATGTCATATGAGGGTCAACCATAGATGCGCATTAGATATATATATGGGGTGTAGTGACCACCCTGTGGCTTATCATTAATTCAAAAGAACTCGCACAAGATCCCAAGGATATAAAAATAATTTGCTTTATGGAAACAGACGCGACACCCGTAATATCTATACAAAATGAATAAAAACATATATATAAATAGAATAAAATATGACATCATTTTCCAAAAATGTAGGAAAAGCCAAGTCCAAGAGAGAGATAAAGAAAAAAAGAACCGTACGATAAAATGGAAGGAAAACCTTTTTTTTTTTTTTTTTTTATATATTTTATTTTAGAAAATATAATCGCAAACCTGTTGTCTATCTTTTTTTTTTCTGTTATAGGTTGGGGTCGCTGATAAATAGATCCTGTCTAACATAAGCATCTGCATGACATAGAGAAAAAAAAAAAGTTTGAGTGGGGTGGAGACTCGCGCCCATTCATTCTGAATATAACCAGAGGGCTGGTGCGTGTATATATATATATACATACATACATATACAGTAGTCACCCTCTATTATCATTATAATCACGTGGGCCAGTGCGTGTGCCGTTGATCAGGCGTATTGTCGCGCCAAATGGTTCGATGATCGAGATGAGGACGATGGTGCATATAATATCCAATTGACAATAAGAAGTATAACCTGACCCATATTCATAAATAATATGACAATCGTTGATTGCTCATTGAAATTTTATCTATGAATTAATAATTGGTGAGTTGAAAATTTATTTATTTATTTTTATATTACTTTATAATATTATTATTAGTGAAAAATTGATTGAAAAATTATCAACTCTCGGTTTATTTTAAAATATAAATATAAATAAACTTCTGTTTACAGATACATATTAATTATAATGACTACATATGGTCAAATAAAAACGTGTACATTAGAGTTACATAACAAAATATAAAAAAAACAACAACCGAGAGAAAAATATAATCAAACAGACACTTGAAAGATATAGAATAGGCAAGTGCAACAAACTTCTCGCATAGAATTCTGAAACGTTTCTATTCGCCGCACATGTTTCGAATGCTTACGTATATATGGGGAGATGTTCTCTCTGCTACCCCCTGAGTATCACATATGTCAGGATACCCTTCAGGGAGTGCCTGTCTATATATATATGTAGTGTTCTTCCCTTCTCTTTTCGTTCATCCCCTTTCTCACCCCCACATTGACGTGCTTGTATGAACATCGACCGTGCGAGTTCTAATGTTGAGCTATAGCACATTCATGTATATATGTACAATGCACCATACCGATAATGTTACAGTGGCGCAAGTGCGGTTCGTTGTCAGGACACGCCTGCCTGGTTTAGATTTTTTTTTTTTTTTTTTTCATCTCTTTCTTTTTAACAATAGATTTAATAGCCATATAGCACTTGGATGGTATATGGCTCTTCAATCTACGCTGAACTTGAATCCAAATGCTCATTTTATCTATTTTATTATTGATTCTTTATAATTTTATTAATTATATTAATTTTATATATTTTATATATTTTATATATTTTATATATTTTATATTAGCATAAAATATTGTTTTATTATTTATTATTTATTTTTTTTTTTTTAGGTTATAAAATATATACACCCTAATATTGACAGTTTACTCAATAGTAAATATTTGCATTAGTGTTGAAGCTGACATATGTGATACTACTGTGATGCGGTTGATGCTTTTAGGACAGTAGTACAAATATATATATTTATATAGGTAAAATATTATTGTGGAGTAGTAATAGGCTTAGTGTAACACCATTCAACCTCCAAAAGATCTATATAGGGAAAACCACAATAATATTGAGATGTATTTTTATATGTTGACATTTTGCGAATTGTAATTGGATTTTAGTCAATCCAATGACATTCATATTGTAATCATTGTGATATATTTGACATGTATAGAGTTTATATTTATTGATTCACTTGCGTTTTTTTTTTTTTTTGTTTTATTTTGAAGGATGAAAAAAAACAAAAACAAAATTGGAACTTTACAGTTGGTACTTTTTTTTTTTTTTTGGTTTTGTTTGTTTTTTTTTTTGATTAAATGGCTCGGTGATGGTGTGTTGTCTTGAACAAAGTGTGTTGCATTGTCATAAGGTAGTAATGTTACAGGCCGTTAGACAGCGAAGAGAGACGTCATAAATCACTGTACAACGTTATATTCGTTGGGTAAATTGCAAAGAAGGGATTGTGAAGGTGGAGATATGGAGGTGGAGGGAGACTGAGGAAAAAATAAAATATCAATAAAAGGGATGAAAAGTTTTGTTGTGTTGAAATTTAAAATATATTTTGTGATGTTTTTATTCAAGAAAATTCACAAATACAAAATTTTATTAGGACAAAAGTTGAATAATTAGAAAAGCTAGAGAGTGAGATTAAAATGAGGTGAGATCAAATTACCCGAAACAAAACGCATTATCTCAATGTGATAGACTTTTTTTTTTGTTTTTTATATACTAAAAGTGACAGGGGCTCTCGATTTTTAATGTTTTCCTATTATTTTTAATCGGAAATTTGTGGAGGGAATTTTATATTTATTTGAGAAACTCTGTGATAGTGTATTTTTCTTTTCAATGCGGTGTGTGTGCGTTTTCCACTTAAATTTTCGATTGCCAACTCGTAGGTAGTGTGTAGGTGCCTTCTATATAAGAGCCATAAATTTATTCAAACAAATTCTATAATTACTTTTTCGGTCTCATGGAAAGATTTATTGGTTGGGTGGTTGCTTGCTTGCTTTTGCTTGCTTACCAGGCACAGTGAGTTCGCCCTCATTTTGCCCTTTGCATTTTTATATATACTGTGTGATGTGGTACTACACGAGTAGGGTGTATATGAGTGTGTGTGTGTGTGTGTGTGGAATTGAAGTTACGCGCGAGTCAAACATTTTGCCGTTTCCTCAGAGCATCGAGGTCACTTGATGAAAAAAAATTTTCTTTTATTTCAAATATTTGTTTTATTTAATTATACATTTGTAAATATTCACAAGTCATTGATACTTTTTGTTTTATTTTGTTTTTTTTTTTTTGTTTAAGAACAAAATTAATATTGAAAGTCATTGAAAAAAATTACTTTGATTAAAACTTGAATATTTTTAAATACGAAATAATTATCACAATATTGGAATGTAATTTATAATAAATAGGGATATAATTTATTTCATGAATTTTTTTTTTCTTTGTTTATATTAGAGATTGATAAGTGATTAAATAATTTTTTTTATCGTTATATAAATTTAAACGAAAAAAAAATGAATCATTAGAATAATTCATTTTTTTCCTTCTCCCCCCCCGTATTGTCTCTGTGTTTTTGCAAATATTAAATATAATTTTCAAATTGTTTCAGATTTTTGTGGAAAGGAACTCGACACAAAACACCTTTAATCTCGGGCGGCAAACGCCAGAATGAACTGGAGTCTCAATAATTTGCCACAGCGAAGCGCCACCGTCCCACAATTGTTTGAATAAAATTCGTGGGCGGATAAATTCGGCAAATCTCAAACACGATTGGTTCATCTGCCAACCAACGATTGGCCTCACGATAATGGTGGGACGTAACAATATTTTGAACTAAAGATAATCTCAAATATCAGTAGACGAGATGATGCGCACAATGAAAACCACGCCTACATTACGAGGAAAATACATTTCCATTCCTCCCCACCGCTGTACGGAATATCCCGACCCCGTGGGACCTCGTGCATGCCGCTCTTGCTTCTCGTGACACATTCGACAAGCGGCGCCGTAACGGGAAACAACGCGCGACTGGGGACTCTACAACTAGAGAGTTCGCAATTCTCTCTCTCTCCCCTCAGTCAATAATAAAAATTCCCTTTATCATCAATATCATCATCTTCATCTTCATTTTTATCATCATCATCATCACCACCACCATCACCATCACCATTATCATCAGACAAAATATTAAAATCGTTTGAAAAAGTTTGTGGTATTTCAAATGACATTTATTCAATTTGAGAGGGTTAAAAAAATTTTTTGAAATAAAAAAATAATACGTTAAATAATAAAAATGGACTAATAAAAAAAGTGCGCGTGTGATAATTTGTGTTTTTTTTTTAAAAAAATTGGATTTTATAAATTGAATTTTATTTATCACAAGTGTCTCTTATCAACGACCGATGAACCAGTGATTTAGTGATAAAATTATAGTGAATATAATATTTAAATAAAAAAAATATATTTTTTTTGTTTGTTTGCTTTTTTTTTTTAAATTTTATTAATGATTTGAATTTGATTGAATTCAATATATAATTTGAAACGGCCTAAAAACGCGGTCCGACGAGTGGAGCGGTATCCTGCCCAGCTCCACCATTGTGGGTGCTGGGGGGTCGCCATGGTTGGGTTTAGGTGGTGGTGGTGGTGGTGGTGGCGCGGGCGCAACAACCGGCGGTGGAAGTCCAGTGGAACTTGATGGACATTGGGGAAGAAAATTGTATGGTGCGAGTGTTGCACCACCACCACCGCCACCACATCATCATCCAAGAGGACCACTTGTATTTGCACCTCAGGATATGCGACAAATATTGAAAGAGGAACCAGTACCACGTGCATGGCCTCAACCCGCGCTTGCTGATACAGCAACGTAAGTTAATCAAATTTTAACTATTGAGAGAAAATTATATAATAAAAAAAAATAATGTCATAAACATCATTGACATAAGTTTATTTTTATATAAACACCCGTAATATTTCAATGATGTAGAAGGAAAAAAATATATATATATATATATTAATAATTAAAAATTATTATACTTTTATAAATTTTATATACAAAAAATATTTTCACGTGGTAAAATAAATTTTTATGATTGTCCTAAAAGGCTTTTAAAGAAAGGGTATAATAAAAATTACAAAATGCAACAAGATATTTATACGTACAGTAATTAACCTAGTGAGAAAAAAAAAAGAATATTGAGTAGGCAGAAAATTTTTATTCTACATCACTCGACTTGAAAGAGAAAAAAAAAAAAAAAAAAAAAAAAGATAAAAATAATTCCACAGGATTTTTCGACAGAATAATAATAAATGGTGGATTAATCTGTAAATATGAATGAATATAATACAAATATACAGGTAGAGAAAGAAAATAAAAGGAGAAAAAAAAAAAAAGTAAATGTATACAGATAGTGATGTTGGTTGAACAATAAACCGCGCGGTTTATTGCAGTCTCTTTCGCTTAACGGATTTGTACGACGTGCAAACGACGCGACGAGTACGCGCGAGCGATATATTGTAGAAATGGAATGAGAAACTGTTGATATCAACAGATAATATAAATTATTCGACAAATTTAAATTATTATTTTATTGATATAATAATAAAAATAATTTCAATAGATTATAAAATGACAATTACAAATTTAAATTGAAATATTTCAATGTCGTAAACGAATTTTCTTTTTTTTTTTTTTGTTTATCGTTATTTTACTTTTTAAACTATCACACGTTGTTAAAAATAAACTTTGTCAAGTGTCTCATTTTCACACTTACTTTTTCAACAATGCGAAAAGTTTGAAATATATATATATATATATATAAATAAAAATGGAAATAAAACTGTATTAGAATAAAAAGTTTTTACTTGTATATAAATAATTCACAAGACCCGATAAATTTGATAGAAAAAAAAAATTATAATAATTTTTTTTTTTCCATTTATTATTTGTATACAAATGTAAAATTATAAATAATATTATTATATTTTGTAGATTATATCGTAGATACATTACAAAGTGTTCATTATCTCTATGGATATATTATAAATTGTGTGTGGTAGATGAAGTGGGAGCGTAAATAGCACTCGGCTTTTTGGTTAACGCGTAATAAACTAAAACCCCGTAGTACATTTGTTGTATCATATATATCAAAGTGTTGGAGAGTAAAACAGATATATAAATATTTTTCTCTCTCAATCTCTACACACACATACACACACACACGTTCAGATTTATTATAATTTCATTGTAAACACGTGCGCATATACAAAATAAAATTAAATATTTTTATATTAATTGTAAACAAAACAAAAAAATAATTACACCAATCACCTGTTTATACAATAATTTAATTTTAAATCATTACTATTTATTTATTTATTTATATTTTTAATTTATATTATTATTATCGATATTATTGTCATAAACAAAAATACACAAATACATATAGACATGTAGACATATCAATATTTGTATTCATGAATGTAATGTTGTATAGTGTTATAACGTGCGTTTGAATATTGTTATCGGATTCTCTCTCTCTATCTCTCTCTCTTTCAAAACCGGTGTGTTAGCTGGCAAATTAGATACGATAAACGTGAATCGAGCATGTAATTATCACCTTGACTACCGTGGTAATTCTCTCATTCTCTCTTCTCTATCACACTATTGTCCGTGTCTTCCTCATTCAGTCTCTACGTACGTGTGAATTTACCAAAATATACTTTAAACTTGTATGTGCGTGTGTGTGTGTGTGTGTGTGTAGAAATATATTCGCAACGCAAAATCTGGTTTTAGAGAATTGCAATTGTTATAGTGCGTGGAATATTGAGGTTAAGGGTGTGTAAAAGGGATAACTGTGCAATACACAAATTCCCTGTAGACACGTTATTTCAATATATATATTGTGGAATAGATAGATAGATATATTGTCAATTATTTTGGTGGATAAAATGGGTGGAATAGTGTAAAATGGTCAGAGGAACCAAAATGACACGAAAAATACCCGGTTAATTGTAGAATATTCACATGAAAATATTCTCTCTGTCTTCTCTATCTTTTCTACGTGTGATTATAATTATTCTGTGCTGTTAAATTGCCTCCAGTGCATCCGAAATTTCACAATATTTCGTTGCCATTTTGTACATTTATCCCACTCTCACTTTTACAGTTTGTGCCCCCTGGGCAGAGTTGAATCTCATATAATTCTCGTGCACATATTCACTACTCTATATATATATATATATATTATTATCTTTTATTTTTATTATCTCATTTCACCGGGATAATATTTTTCAATGTGTAAATTACCATTGTACTCTTTTAAAATGATTATTTTATCGAATTTATATTTATCTTCATATCTCTCATTACATTCAAAATTTAAATAAAGTCAAACAAAATTATTCATTTTTATATATTTTTTTTTTTTGTTTAGTACAATCTAATATACATGTATATTAATATATTGTATTATATTATCATGAACATCATGAGAAACCACCTGATACTGGGTGTATTGTAACGTATAAATGTGTCATAGGAATTGGTGCATGGCAAACGGTGCAAAATAATCGGGACATCGAGAGTTATGGGGCGCGAACCAGCGGCCGGTTAATCAGCCACCGATAATTATCGACACGAGCAGTACATCACCCCAGTCCCCAACTATCCCCTACAATATATACATAAATATATATATATATATATAGTCCTCTCTCGCACGTTTTGAAACCCATACCAAACTCCAACCCCTTCGATTCTCCATTTTCCTCATCGTTCCTCCTCCTCCTCCCCGTCTAACTTGGTGGGACAACCACTACCTCACGTGACAAACGCACCGTCGATACCATCATTTATTTCGCAAATGTGCTGCAAAACTGCCGCTATTCATTTTCGAGGCAGTCGATTCAGTTTTACGCTCGAAAGGTCGTCAGATAGGTTGGACTATTCCGTGAACAAAACTGAAATGCGTGTTTTGGTGCGTATGTATTTTATATTTATATTTATTTGTGGTTTCGCTTCGTATACTCGTCGATAAGCTCCAATATACATCTATATACATATGATATGATATAATAATGATATAGTAGTATTTATTATGTTGGATAAAATTAGAGAGAATAAAAAAAAAAAAAGATGTATAGAATCCAATTGAAACACATCCAATTATTTCTCTTTCTTCTTTATTATATACAGATATTATTTTCTAGTTTATTCACTCTGTTTATTTATTTTTAAATGATAATAATAAATAAATAAATAAATAAATAAATAAATAAATGAAAAAGGGTTTTTATCTCGCGTGAAATTGACCAAAATGTTCCCACGAGAGTTTACTCTTGTGTCGCCGTTTTGCTATTTTTGACAGCTTGAAATATTACCGCCAAATTGTTTTTTCTCTTTTATATACCAACTGTTTTATATATATATACATATATATATTTATGAAAAATTCGACATATTTTGCTGCATCGCCTTTCTAAAAACCTTTCGAACCAGTTTTGAAGAAAAAGAGTGAGACAACAAAAAAAAAAAAAAATAAATAAATAAATAAAAAAGACAAATAATAAAATATAACGGATTTCGAAAGTTGAACGAAAAGTCCCGAGAGAATTTATATATAAATATTGTTGGCTTTCATTTTATCACAAATTTTGTTTTATTTATTTATTTATTTTTTTTTTTTAGTTTGAAACAAAAAACAAAAATATATAAATAAATAGATAAATCCTTACATTCATTTTTCAAATGCACTTGTATATATTTATAAATAAATACAAACACTTATGTGTATATATGTGTGTGTGTGTGTTTGTGTTATGAAGATAGTGAGGGGTGCACATAACATTACTCAAAGATGGCAGTAGAGTCCAGCTACGATGTGAGCGCAGTTCTAATCTCAGCACATGAGACCTTAATGGGATTTTAAGGCGTCGATGCCACCTGAGCGTTCACAATTTCTCTCCCCCTTTTATTATCTATTTTTTTTTTTTTTTTCTCAATCTACTTTATCACATGTATCATTTAAATATTATTTAAATATTAATTTTTATATTTTTTATCTGATTACAGAGTTGGAGTTGGTAGAGCTCACTTTGAAAAACAACCACCGAGCAATTTAAGAAAAAGTAATTTCTTCCATTTTGTCATTGCATTGTATGATCGTGGTGGACAACCAATTGAAATTGAACGAACTGCATTCATTGGATTCGTTGAAAAAGATCAGGTTCAATTTATTTATTTATTCAATTATAATTTTTTTAATATTTAGTTATTATTATTTTTTTTTTTTCTTTTTTTTTTAATCTACTTAGTAATACCACTTTGGTGATATCAAAATATAATTACAGTCCCTCATATCCGTGTCATGATATTATGCAACAATTGCAGAATAGATACAATATATATGTGTATGTGTATGTGTATATATTTGTATTGGCTTTAATTCAGTCACGCGATGTACATTTAAGTCAACCGCGATCACAAAAAGATTACACTCGTCTTTTTCACCCCTCATTCCCCCCTCATTCTCTTTCAATGTATATAAATGTATTCATCTATTTAATTCAAATATACACTCAAACCAGTTGCCAATTTCAATATATTAAATTGATTTTTGTATTATAAATCGATTGATCACAGAAAAAAATTCAAGTCACTTTTAGATATAAAATAATATTATATACATAAATTTAATTCACTTAAGTAATTATACGTGAACCACGTGTTAGTGTTTACATTATTATTATTATTTATGTTTGTAATTTTGGTATACGAGATAGTTGGACGTTTTGTACACGGAGAGAAATTATTTATTAAATATTATTATTATTATCATGAAATGAAGAGGAAAAATTATTTTGTAGTTTAGTGTGTGTCTGTGAGATATTATTTATATTTTGATAATTATTATGGGTTGTCAGGTGTAAATATTTGGGATTTTGTTATGGTGAAAATTATTGAATGGGGTAAAAATTTATTTGTCACGAGTGATTGACTTATTTAACGTGTCAGTGTTACACACACACTTTTTGGCCCAATACGTGCAACGTGATCGGTTTGTAGTGGGGCCAAAACTTATTCGAATATTATCGAACATTTAACAATCGATTTTTAATGTAATTTTTTGGTTAAATTATTGTCAAACTCAGTGGATAATTTTCATTAAATACATCTGTAATTTTTTATTATCGTCAAGTTGAGGGTAAAAACAAAATAAAACAAAAAAAAAAAAATTGTACACTGGATGACACACAAAATTTTATATTGTACAAGTAAAATTAAAATGATAATTGACAATAAAAAATTCAATATAATTTTTGAGGTATTTATTAAATTTTTTAATGTAGTAAAATTTATTCTCAATCACGTGAATTTTTTCCTCTAACAAATTCAGTTGAATATTTTAATGAAAATGGATAAAATATTTTTCATAATAGTCAGATGTGTCCCGAGTGCCTATCCCAAATTTCCGGATAATTTTTATGATAAAATTCTCTCTGTGTAGTTAACTCGTGCTCCCAACACCTTCATATATTCACCTTCTCTGTTCTACCGAGAGATTTTGAGAAAGACAGTAGTGAGAGAATGACAACGAGGACAAGGCCATATACATATACATATACATATGCATATGCATGTGTAAACCCTTTTCCCTCTCTCTCTCTCTCCCTCCCTCCCTCTCACTCTATTTTATCCCTAGCGTCTACATCCGTGTATAATTCACGTCGTTGGACAGTTGCATCGCGTGGCCTCCCTATTAATTAGGGTCATGCACCGCCGACATACATCACAACCCCCGGGAGCAACACACACACACACACACACACACACAAAAAAGAGAGAGACAGTCAATGAGAGTATTCACTCTCATTTCCAACTGATGCGCCATTTGCACATCCAGAAATACCAAACATTTACACATTTTATTCTTTTTTTTTTGTTTATTTTCCACGTTTAATTATTTAAGGTGGAAAAAAAAGACAATTTTAAATACACACGCTTATCATTTTAAACTGATACAAAAAAAAAAATATTTACGTCATATAATTTTTTTACTGGATATATTTTTGGTATTTTTATTTATTTAATGGATTTCATAGGAAAAATTAAAAAAATAAAAATGTAGCAAATGACGAAATAATTTTTTATGAGTGTAATAAATTTTTTTATTTTTTTTTTTTTTGAAATTCTGACAGATGATTGGAATATATTTTTACGTGTATTTGTGTCAGATATGTTGAATTTTGACGTGTGGTAGTTGAAAATGCACATTATTATTAATCGAGTGTAGCCACCATATGGCATTGAATTGATGCAACACATCACGCACATACAGATATAAACGACGATGATGATGATGATGATGATGATGATGACTACGATGACGTTGACAACAACAACGACGACGACGTGACTACCCTCTTCCCCCTCCCACTTTTCTTCCTCCTCTTACATAATTATGCATAGCACGCTATGATATAGAACAATGAAAATTTAGTTCTTAGTAAAATACGTCGATAAATTATCAATAGTTACAATTTAATATATCAAATTAATTTAAATTAATTCAATAAAATATACAATATTTTTTAATTTTATTTATTTATTTATTTATTTATTTATTTTTATTTTTTATAGGAATCCGAGGGCCAAAAAACCAACAATGGCATTCAATACCGACTTCAATTACTCTACACCAATGGTAAATTTAATAAATTACATCTATAGTGTATATTGAGAGAGGAAAAAAAATAAAAAATGATAAAAAGAAGAATCACAGCAAAAATTCACGATGTGTAATAAACAAAAAAGTGTTTTCATCTTAAATCACTGACTTGAAATTCAAAAAAATATTTGATGGCATCTTGATGTGTGTATGTGTGTGTGTATGTGTGTGTGACAAAACATCACATTGAAAGAATTGTCGCGGGACTGCTATCGATCTATATGTCGGATTCCACGCACTACTAACCACACAACAATTTATAATGGGAATTACAAAAAGATAAATAAATGAATAAAGTGAGAGAATGAGACGCGGGGGTGAAGAATGACAAGAGGGTAAGGCAATGGTGGTAAAATGCGTGCGTGGCGATGATGATGATGACGACGACGACGACGACGACGTTCCATCAACATTCCGTGCAAACACCCAAGTCTCAGTGGACAGTGAAAAACTGCATGAGAAAAAGAGTGCACATGACACTATTCTTCAATGCAACACGAGAAAATAAATAAAAATACAAAATACACGAAAATTTCATTTAATCTGTATATTATTTTATTATTATTATTTTCTTTTTTTTTTAAATCTATTTTATCAATTGAAATATTTTACATTTAATTGGAGGATTTTTTTTTTTTTTTTATTATTATCAAGAATATAAATGAATTGTTTTTTTTTTTTTTTTGGCTTGAATAAAATGAGTAAGTGGAAGATGATGATGATGATATAGGAATAGAGAAGAGATGGAGAGTCTATTATATATATCTATTGGTATTATATGAACATTTTAAGAAGCTTTTGATTTGCTCCTTCGTCTCTTACCGACGGGAAAACAGTAGCTACAAGCAGTAGCAGTAGTAGCACAAGCCAGAGTCAGGTTGTGCTAGCAATTTTTCACTCCATATACGTTGTGAGCCAATGTGCCACTGCCAACCACCATGATCTTCTCAATTTTTTTTTCTCCTCTTTTATTTCAAATAAAATATTTTATTTTCTTCTTTTTACATCTTTCATTTTTATTTTTATTCAGTGGTTTTGCCTAGTGGAATTTTTATTATTTAACATTTTTTATTCTATATTCATCAAGTAAATCAAGTCAATCAATCAATCAATAAAATATTTTTCAATTTATTTCAAAAATCAAGTTAATAAATAATATATTTTTGTTTAGATATATATTTTTTATTTTTATATATTTATGGAAGACAAATTGAATATTTTTATAATGATACTTGGGACTGTCAGTTGTTTATCGTCAATCATGTCACTGTATGTACATATATAAACACACGCACACGTACGTATATATATATATATATATATATATATCATCCAACGTATAACCTAAAGCAATAAATCTATAATTAAATAATAAATAAGGAGCGGTCTTCTGTGGCATTCGAGTGACGGCAAAGTTCTTCCATATCTGGTTTTATACCATCTTTTTTTTTGTTTTTTTTCTTTTTTGTCATCGCAACATCGACTTCACCGACAATTCTCTTCTCCTTTTTCTTCATCGTCCTCTTCTTTCTTTATCCTTTTTTTTTTCCCCTCCTCTCTCCTCTTCTCATCCATTTACCCCTCTCTATGTTTCTGTCCTAACAGAAAGAAAGTTATATATAAAACCAATAGATTGACTCCGATTAAGGCCCCGCATGTCGATCCCTAGAAAGAATATCCGCTTTTTCGCTCATCACTTTCTTCCAACTGAAAGGAGAGTAGATTCCCCTAGTTATGCTAATGGATTGCGTCTCATCAAAACATATAATAATAGGAAGAAAGAAAAAAAAAAATTATTCTCTTGTATTTTTTTTTTTTTTTTGTTTTTTTTTTGTTTTTGTTTTGGATGTATAAAAGTTTTTACCAATCGCATTGATATAATGAAAATAATGATGGTGGTTAGATGTGAAAAAGTATAAGAAGACACTAGTATATAATGTAGAAATGTGTAGTACAGTCGGTAACTTCCGGTAAGCCACCGACGGTTTTTCGAGGTAATTTGTGAGTCAGTTTCGGTCCAGCCATCGTAATCCGTGGTAGCGTTATGTGGCTAGTGCTATCATACGTCTATAAATGTACATACGTACGTGTGTATGCGTGTATGTGTGTGTGTGTGTGTGTGTGTGTAAGTTAGAATTGGCTTGAAACCCAGAGTCGAGTCTTATATCGGGATTACGTGGCTTTACTATGCCAATATGCGCGGGCCGAAAGCCACAATCGGGGGTTTACTAAAAAAGGGGTGAAGAAGACGAGAAGAAGAAGAAGAAGAAGGAGAAGGTGGTGGTGGTGGTGGTGGTGGTTATGTCGCATCCATCCAAAATGTATCACATAAGGGATTTATTTTTACTTACAATTGAGAAATAATAAAAAATAAAAAAATCGAATTTTTTCAAATAATTTTTATATGTATTTTTTTATTTTTTTTTATTGTTAATTAATATATTTATTTATTTTTTTTTTGTTTTATAGGTCATCGACAGGAGCAGGATATTTATGTGAGGCTCATTGATTCATCGACAAAACAGGTATTTTTTAAAATTTATTTATAATTAAATCAAATGTATTTTAATTGTTGAATTTAAGATTGAAAGAAAAGTAGGAAAAAAAAGTTGGTATGGAATATAAATGATGTGTACGAGGTAAAGGGGGTACAGTATTGTGTTATCGTCAGTACAAGCACTTAATTTTACGGGGGGTTGATTTTTACCCTCAATAATAGCAATGCAGGAGGTGTACAGCAACACCAGCAGTAGCATTGAGACACATCTCTCTCTCTTTGTGTAATAAATATTTCGCCCTTGCTCTCGTTGGTTATCTCACTGTTGCCACGTGGCATTTCCACTGTCTTTCCCTTCTTTTTCATCCTACTCCATCTTTCCCTTTTCCATGAGAATCCACGTGTTAGTACAGTAGACTGTTATGCGCAATAGAGAAATAGAGAGAAATGGATAGGAAAAAGAGGATGGGGGAAAATAGTGAGGGAGAGACCCGGTAGATTTTCACCGAGTGATAATATCTAAAAGGAGGATCATAACCTTTGAACAAACGCAAATACGTTTGATAAAGATCCTTTATGGTGTATTATTTCAAGGATAGATATTATTTTTGTTTTTGTTTTTTTTCTTGCCTTTCGCACCTTTCACACAATTTTTTATATTTATTTTTATTTTTATGTGTTTGACTTGTGTCATTGACAAATATTTATCTTATCATTCACTTATATTTCTTAATTATTACATTTTATCTTATATAATAATAGTCAAATAGTTTATAATAATAAATAAATATGGATATAATTATAGTGAGAGTTTATTTATTATTATTATTATTATTTTTTTATTTTACTCGAGTTTGGGGTATCTAATTTTCTGAATTATTTTTTGTCTCGATATCGCGAAGCTTTTTCACTATATTCAAGTGGTTATAGTGATAGCGTCGCGACGTTTTAGTAGATTAAATCATTTTGTGTGGCGGTGAAAGCACACGAATGAGACAGAAAGAGAAAGAGAGAGAGAGAGAGAGAGAGAGAGTTGAAAGGAGAAACGGATGTTAGTTTTAGCTGATTAAATTATACTAAGTCGTCTTTCGTGGTCGTGCATAGCCAGACACAATTTCACATCAATTTCAAAACTCTTTTTCTTTTTTTTTTTTTTTTTTTTCTTTTT
The DNA here is from genome assembly GCA_963920625.1 of Dinocampus coccinellae. Lineage (NCBI taxonomy): Eukaryota > Metazoa > Arthropoda > Insecta > Hymenoptera > Braconidae > Dinocampus > Dinocampus coccinellae. Next base: position 620,484 of record OY987191.1, on the reverse strand, counting down.
TTTTCTTTGCCTCTTTATTAATCGACCACCGATTCGATAAAATTCAATTGCCTGTGAATTAATATTATCTCCACTTCTTCTTCTTCTTCTTCTTCTTCTTTTTTTTTTTTTTTTTTTTTATTATCTCTCGTTAAATTTTTACATTGAAAATTTCATGTCTATATATTCGTCAGTGATAAATCTGCAATAATTGACTGCAACTGCATTCAACTCAATTTAAAAATGATAAATTTATGATATTTTCATTCATTTATAACTTTTATCGTGTGAATAATTTTCACATATATTTATTTCTAATCCTCTTTTTTTTTCTATTTAGTAATAATCTCAATATCAAAGAAAAATTTGTGTGTATGTGTACATAATTTAACATTAATACCAAAATATATGAGTATTTAACCATAGGATCAGAGAAAAATAATTTCAAGATAAGTTAATCCTAAAGATAAGAGGGTACACGGATAGAAAACTCGAGATATAAAAGTCCAATCGTTGACATAGGGTTATTTGGGGTGTAACAACAGGCAACAAAAATGATGAGGAAAGAGGGGGAGAAGAAAATCATACACATACATGCAAAAATAAATAGACGTGTATTTATTCCACCCCTCTCCTATCCCTGTTAAAAGCAAAACAGAAGATTCCCATGGGAGTTTTATATATATGAAATAAAAGCAATCGATTCGCTATGGAAATCATTAATGCACATTTGAATGACTATCACAAAATTGATCTTATTCTTTTTTTTTTTTTCTTGTGACACAAGTTCCCACAATTGTTTTTTTCGTTTTTTTTTGTTTTGTTTAAACATCGATACAGATTGTGTTTATTTATAAAATAATAATTTAATTTAGTAAATAATATAAAAGAATAAAAATTATAATTTGAATTTGAATTTAATTGTTGCGTGACAATGTCAATGATAATGAGACTCTCAATGATGATTTATAAAATCTGATTATGAGTCTCTAGATTTTATTAAGCTACCGTAAGAAATTCCCGTGGGAATTGGGCAGTAGAGGGTCCCAAGTTTTCCATTTGGGACTTGATAAGATAGTGAGTGTAACATACTCAGAAGTAAAACACCCGTGGGGGGTGTCTCTCCAATGCTGACTGGTCGCACCCTTAGGACGCATCGTCCTCGTCGTTGTCATCTTTGTCTTTTCCTTTTTGTTTCATTTACTTCCTTCCTTCCTTTCTTCCTTCCTTTCTTCCTTCCTTATATGAAGACGACGAAGCTTTTCTGACCTCGGGGCTTTACCTTGGCATATCCTTTAGAGACTATTTTCAAACCTCTGACGCGACGACGACGACGACGACGACGACTCACTCATCTCCTCAGAGACTCACAACGATCTAACTGACATGGGAAAATATTCATTGGGCGGGTGATTGTATGTCAGTATAGTGACAGAATTAAGTGAAACAGAAATAGCCAAGATAACATAAGATTAAATTCATTTAATAATATTTTATTAATTTAACAAGAGTTGAGACGAAACAAAAAAGAAAAAAAAAAAATGAAAATAATTATGTGGTAGTGAGTGGTCGTTTTAATCAAATAAATAAATAAAAAGGTGTGAACATTTCTCAGAATATAAAAGATAAATATTATTCATTATGAAGAATGAGTAATTACTTTTTAAATTATATTTAAGTGTATGGTATAATGTAGATGAGACAAAATGAATGATAAACAAAATATACATTGCATTTTGTTGGGATAATAGGCACTTGGACAAATAGAGGTCGCATGACCTCTGCTGCTGCTGTTTTTTTTTTTTTTTCTCCCTTCGTATGTTTATGTTTATGTATGTGTGTGTGTGTGTGTGTGTTTATTAAGTCGATTTTTACATGACACGAGACTCCTCATTGTATTTATCTAGTAATTACTACCAACACCGACACTGCGTGCTCTCAATATTCACAAAATTTTCAATTCCAATTTGCCTTTTATTAATTATTATTTTATTCTTCGGCTTTCAAGCGAGTGGACATAAAACAAAAGAAAATAAAAAATGCACAAAAAATATTCCGAGTCTGCTAATCACTACATCCGTTTTGTTAAGAGAAAAATATATAAATAAATAAATGAATGAACGAAGTTGGTGTCAATGTTAAATACCCACACACTTATGTTAATTATTTGACGTTGGAATGAGAGTTTTGCCTGACTTTTTACTATATCAAACACAGGAAATGAGTGGCCAACACGGTAGGGCAATTTTTTTTTTATTACTTTATTTTTTTTTATTTTTATTATTTTTGTACCTCTAATTTTCATTTTTACTCTCGTTCTCAACAATTTTTATCGTTTCAATATTTTTTTCTCTTTCACTTTCATTTAATTATCTTCATTTGCTATTTCTTTCACATTATTCCAATTGAAAATGTCCATTTATTCTGTTGTTCTTCTCTTGATTCTTTCACTCACTTTATATTGCCGTTCATCCACATCAAGTAATAATATATTTCATGATTTACTTTCTCTTCCTTATCCCTTTCGTCCTTGAAAATTTTATATCCACTCATTGAAAAATTTATATTTAAACAAAAGAAAAAAAAAACCGAAATTATTTTGAGTTCATATCATTTTAACATTAACATTAACATTAACAACATCAAAAGCCACAAAAAAAAAAAATATAATCTCATCCTTGAGTTTTATTTATTCTCTTATCTTGGTTTTCCTCTTTTCTCATTTATTTTTGTCTATTTTTCTTTCTTTTTTTTTTTTGTTGTATAAAATATTTATAATTACATGTATATAATGCAAAAAGTTTTTTTTTTTTTTTTCTTTTTTCTTTATTCCAACGATGTGTGATGTGTCATTAAATAAAAATCAATCAGGCGAGTTGTGAAGGAGGCTTAACGGATTTATTCTGTAACGCCCAGAGCTTTAGTGCATCTCAAAGTGAGGGTGTGTGTGTGTGTGTGTGTACAACTTTGATATGTATATCTGTATTATACCATTTATATTCCCACTTTTTATATCAACTATTGAATAAAATTCACGTTCAACATCGATACAAACATAAATACAAATAAATACAATCAATTATGTATTTATATTTAATTGTTTTTTTTTTTTTTTGTTTAATTTCAGGCAATTATGTACGAGGGACAAGACAAAAATCCAGAAATGTGTCGTGTACTTTTAACACACGAAGTCATGTGCAGGTAAAAAAAAAAAAATATCAATTATAATAATATTTTTTATTATTTTTTTCTTCTTGTATATATTCAATTGATATTTATCTAATTTTTATTGTTGTTTATTTATTTATTTATTTATTTATTTATTTATTTATTTTTTTGTTTTGCAGTCGATGCTGTGATAAAAAAAGTTGTGGTAATAGAAATGAAACGCCCAGTGATCCTGTCATTATTGATCGGTGAGTTTTGATAAATATTTTATCTAAATCATTAAAAAAATCTGATTTTTTTTTTTTTTCCCGCGTTACACAATCTAATTGAATTAACGAAATAAAATAAAATAAAATAGAGATTGGAGTGTAGAAAAATATAATTTAAATCATGATATTAATTATAAAAATTATAGAAAATATTGATATATTTATGAAGATAATTTTTTGATTTATCCACGTATCCATATCCGTGTGTCTTACCTTATTTTGTTGTATTATAATACGCATGTCTATATATATTCTATGCATATATATGTAGTGGGGGGGTTGAGTTTGATATCTGAATAGGTTATATAGAGTGTTCTGGAGATAGGAGAAATGGTAGGAGATGTCGTTTCCCATGAGACCTCAACTGAGATAGTCTCGAAGAGGAGGGACATCTTCGAACCAGCGGTTCTCAATAGAGACTTTTATTCCTTATTTTCCATTTTTTTTTTTTTTTTTTTTAATAATATAAATATTTATATATATATATATTTTTTTTATGGATCGAATTAATATATTGTGGTATTATAAGAAAGAAAATTAATTATAAATAAACACCGCGTGCGGTCTCATGATGCGGCAAATGGCAATTGGTCACGTGTCATCATCAATACAATTGTTTGTATCCTCTCTCTTTTTCTCTTTCTCTCTTTTTGATATTACCCTACGGTCTGAAGAGAAATATCGTTTTGTAAGGCTAATAGATTTTTGGTACTGGTATAAAACCACACAATGGACGACTTGCGGTTGTGTGTGGATAGTGAGGATTTATATAAACACAGAAAGAGAGAAAGAGAGAGAAGGGAGAGAGTAAGTGAGTGGTAGCAAAATAGAAATAGCGGGATAAAGTTAAAGAGAAGGGGAGAGGGGATAAAATTGACCGAGAGAACAGGCGAATGGTATCAATGCCACATTTTTGATTGAAATCGCGTTCGTTGATTGTGACGTGCTCACTCTAGTGTAAACTTGAAAGAAGAAAAATAATAATAGTAATAATAAAATACTGTAAACCACCTGAGGAAGGAGAAAATACAATAGAAATTCCCCCCCTTCTAGTCTTTTTTTTTGTTTTCCTATTTAGTGACTAGGATTTTGGGCTAATCGTCTATTTGTCTTTACAAATTCAAGATTAAAAATTGTTTTTATTTATTATTATTGTCTTTTGAAAATGTAGAAAAAAAAAATTTTTTTTGTCTTTTTTTGTCTTTTTTTGTCTTTTTTTTTTTTTGTTCGTGTGCAATAAGCTCTGGAAATAATTAACATGCATAATTATAAAATGACATTTTATACGTGTGTGTAGTGTGGCGACACACGAGCGCAACTGTACAATCCCATGAGTATACGAGTGCTCCATAATTACGAAAATTCTGTCTCTATTTCGTTTGTCGCGAGAGCTCTATCTATTTCTCTCTCTATCTCGTGTAGTGTCTACCAGTGATTCGGAAAAACATCGAATGTTGAAATAAAAAAAATATATATATATATATGATAATAAAATAAAATAAAATAAAATGAAAAAAAAACAAAAAAAAAGAAAGAATTTACAGTAACGTGACGAGCGTATACAGCCGATGGAATGACGACCAATAACGCGCGGGATAGCGCATACAGTAACGGGGTCGATTCACCCCATTCGTGATTGGTTAACTTTGTTTCATCCACTACACTGGCAACCCCTTAATTTTCAGCATCGATCATAGCCCCTCACTACACACTCGTGTACATTGACGAAACCAAATTTTTTTTTTTTTTGTTTTTACTTTTATTTTTTGTTTTTTTTTTTTTTGGTTTTGTATAACTATATCTGTATTGTGAGAAACTTTTTGGTGCTTTATTCATCCCTTTCCTCCCTTTTCGTCTCTCCTCTCCTCTCAAATCTACCAACAATTTCCCAAATTTTATTGAAGTCACCTCGAGCGTTTAATTTGTTCAACATCCCGTGAAATCTCCAATGATTGATCGGCCAAACTCTCTCTACTCTCATCATTAAACGATTTTACATAAATGATAAACATCAAAGTGATAATTAAATGAATTTCAATTATGTCAATATATTTATTATTGTTGTATTTTTATTTTCTCTCTTTTTTTTTTTTTTGGTTCTTTTTGTTTATTTTTTTTTTGTTTAAATTTTTTTTTTTCACATTATGTAACACAACAATCAATCGTCAACTTGAATTGATTGCACACACACACACACACACACACGCACACTCGCGGAACTACACCAATGAATCGATATTACTTGACGGTCACACAAATGACGTATACAGATTGTCAATCAGTCGCCACTTGTGGTGTTAATAAATGCAAATTTACCTGTATCCCACACACGTACGTCCTCACATATGTCATGTGTGTGTGTGTGTGTGTGTGTGTGTGTGTGTGTGTGTGTGTGTGTGTGTATACAAATAGCAACGCATTGTGGATATTGTCTATATAAATTTTGAGTTTTCTTTATTATTATTTTTTGTTTGTTTTTGTTTTTTTCATCATTAAAAAATTTCAATTCACACATAAGTGCACAAGTTACACGTGATCATTTTACATCTCATTGATTATACTGTAATTTATATATATATATAAATAAAAAGAAAACAAAAAAATAAATTTAATTAAAAATCATAAAACCGTGAAAAGAATAAAAAAAAAAAAAAAAAAACGACATTTGTATCTTGTGAGTTGATGTAATGAATTAATTTTTTTAATAGATGAATATTTTATGGCTGTGTAATTACTATCATATGCACTCGTGTGTGTGTGTGTGTGTGTGTGTGTGTGTGTGTGTGTGTAGATGTACAATCAGAAATAAATAAGTGTTGATAATGTATATGGAAAAGAGAGAAATGGGAAACAACACAACGTGATCACGCATTGTAATCAGACTAAAATGTCGCTATTATTATGAATTGATGAGAGGAGGAGAAGAAGGAGGAGGAGGGTCTTGATGAAAATCATTTCGATCGTGTGGATCGAGTATTTGATAAGCAATGAAATAATAATAGACAATTTTTTATTATTTTATTTTTTTATTTTTGTCCAATTATTGAATGATATGAATAAAAAAAAAATAATAAAATAACAGTAGAATAAAAATATTGAAATATTTTTGAGATAAATTAATAATAATAAATATAATTTTATACAATGATATTTTATTTTTCAATTGACAATTGTAATATAATGATAGGAAAAGAAGGAAGGGGGGGGGGGTAGTGTGATGGGGGTAAAAAAAAATATTTTGGTATTTTTCTAACGCTATTAGGGTAATAAAAATACAGAGAGAAGAAAATATAACATTGAGATATGCTCATGTACGTATAGTAACATATGGGGTATTTTTTTTTTTTTTTTTTGGTGTGAGTGTGTGTGTTTATGTGTGTATGTCACACCCTTCACACTCTTGTACCCTCAAAAAAAAAAATATGAATGTACGGACGAGCCCTATACCACTTTATCCCCCTTTTTTTTTTTTTTTCTTTTTTTTTTCTCCTTTTCTTTTCTATTGTTACTGCCACCAGAATTCACTGTCTATATATTTATATTTATATTTGGAGTAGGGGAGAATATGGATCAAGTGATAGATTTGAATATGCGACTGGTGAAGCGAAAAATTACCGGATAAATAAACAAAAATCACACGATATTTATCATTGATTTGCACTAATTAATTTATATCATTTTTGATAAATTATTATTGTATTTTTATTTGTAATAATTCAATGTTGTAAATTGTATGTGATTGTTTTATTTGGTATTTTATTTATTTATTTTATTTTTTTTTTTCAATTTTTAACTTGATTTTTATTTATTTATTTATTTTTTTATTATTGTACAATGAAATTTTAAAATTCTGAACATTTATCGTTTCAATCGAGTAATTTAATAGCAATAAATTCTCTTGTTTCCATTTATTTATATCGACAGATGGAATAATTTTATTTATTGTAAAATATTCCAATTAGTGTATATAAATGATGAAAAAATTTATCCTTCATGTTCGTTCAATTTATCACGATTTTTCTTTATTCTTAAACACACCCAATCACGGGACAAATAAAATAAATTTATAAAAATATAAAAACCATCTCTGAATGTATATTGGATATTATTTCCAGTTTGTTAATGGAAAATTTATGTTAAATATCAATATAATCCATTATTTATCAGTCATATCTCTCTCTCTCCCTCTCTCCTATTTGATTAATTTTTTTTTTCCCCCCTTTCTCTGTTGTATTTTATTTTATTATTTCTCTCTATACAAATATTCATCAAGTAAAACAAAAAAAAAAACTATAAAAAACAATAAAAATTACAAAATATTTTTTTAGATATTAAAAAATTCGTTTGATTTTTTTTTTTTTCTTTCCTTAGCAATTTACAAGACCATGTGAAGTTGTTTTTTCTTTTTTTTTTTTCTCTCGTTTTCGTTTCTTTTCTTTTCTCACTGTGTATAATGTGTGATAGCGTTTGTTCTCCCTTTTATCCTCGAACATTGTGGGGGCGGATGTGCTAGCAGATTCGCAATGACACCCTTGAGTACAATAGAAACGTAGAATCTTAGTGGTACTCGAGTAATGCCCAACCAAACGATTCTCTTACGGTTATTCTCCTGGTAAGAATTACTCCCCCTCCGATGATACCGACATCTATTTATTTTTCGAAAAATATCTTAACAGCCTCAAAAAGACTCGAGGCCCAAGCAACTTATTCATATAAATTCGCGCACTATATGCAAAACCATTTTGCCAATCTCTTCCACTATTTTTTTATTTTTTTATTTTTTTATCATATATATATATATATATATATATAATACACCTGGATGATATTATTGGATAGAAGGAAAACCCCAAAAGGGAGAACCGATCAGCTTAATGCATATTGATGTGCGCCAAGTTAAGTGAGTGAAAAATCGCCATCGATCTCCCACCAACTTCAACTCCTCACTTTCTCTTTCTTTTTCTGTCTTTCTGTCTTTCTATCTGTTTTTTATTTTGTTTTATATCGTAGAGTACAGTAGAATTCAATTGTAAATTTGTTCATGATTTTTATGTGATTGATGATGAATAATTTGAATTTAAATTTTTCTTGGATAAATTGATGTTATAAATTATTACCAGTCGATTAAACTATTAAATTATTAGTCTTGTATATTGTGGATTTACTTTTGGAGTATATATCACTCTTGATATTGCTTGTTAACCACACACACACGCACATAGAGTTTTGTAAAAAGACATAAACTAATACCAATAAGAGACAGATGCCAAAGCGTCACGGCTCGACGATGTGGCACGTGGGGGGTGTCACCATCCAGATTGAGACACGCTGGAATGAATCTAAATAGTTTCTTGTACATGTGTAAATATATATATATATATATGTGTGTGTGTGTTTGTATATATAACTCTCTCATTCTCGAAAGTGATTGAAGAAGAAAAAAATTTTTTTTAATCCATAAAATAATAAAACTTTTTTTTTTTTTTTTGGGGTTTAATTAAATTTTTACTTTGTGTCATGACGACGAGGATAAATTTAATAATTTATTTATTTATTTATTTATTTATTGAAAAAGAAGGAGAATAAATAAAAGATTTAGGGTTGAATTGAATGGGTTTTGAAGTATTAACCGACGGGCCGTATGTCAATCTTTGAAGAGTGAGATGTGTTTTTATGCAACACCCGCAGTTGCTGAAACAGGTGGTTATCCATGATGAAGAGAAAGTTGGATGGGAGAGTGCCAAGAGCTGGGCCAACACCACATACATTTATAGATATATAAAATACACACTCGACATTCGCCAGGGGGCCACTTGAAGAGTCGCGTGGCCAACTCAATTACTTTGTAGGGCCGAGTTTATGTGTACGAATATCTAAACGTCTCCACGTATATTCTCAAACTAATCATTTTTCTATACACAAAATCGTTCTATTGTTTAATCAGTATAAACAAAACAATACAAAACAATATAAACAAATAAAATAATTATCGATATTATTAATTAATTATTTTATATACTGGAATATAATGGAAATAATTTATTGTAATTCTTAAATTTTACATTGACATTTTGGTATTTGTACCGTGTAATTTGTGGATAAATATTCTTTTTTTAATTTTTTTTTTTTATTGGAATTAAAGTGAGACGGGCCCAATAACACACACGTAATGTTGAAGAAAAATTTCTCGTTGTTTATCTGGTTTATTTGGATTTTTTTTGTTTGTTTTGTTTTGTTTTTTATCTCTCTGCGTACAGATTAAATGGACAGGCTGAAATATTTGAAATAGTTTGGCGCCTCTGAACTGTCCATCAACCAACAAAAGTCAACCCATTAAGTATATAATCTCTGTCTCTATATATAAATGTTTTTTATTTATTTATATATATATATGAGTGACTTTATATATACCGAGAAATTTAAACGGACGTTTAGGAAAAACGGGAAGTCCACGCGCACCTGTCAATCACCTGTCCACGGTTTTGTCACCATTCAGTTAATGATGATCTACTGCTCTATCTCTTCATGATGATATTTTGTACAGAATCAATTCAATATATAGGCCAATAACATTCCACTAAATAAACAAACAAAAAATTATTAAATAAATAAATTTTTTTTTTTTTTTTTTTTTTGAGGAAAATTTTTCTTTTTTTTTTTTTTTTCTTATATTGAATCGACAGTGAAATTGTACGATTGATTCAACCAGTCGTGAGTTGACAGTACAAGGAAGCGCTTTTAGTCCTGTTGGGATGTGAGACTTGTCCCTTAAGGGGGGAAAAATCCCCTGATGCGCGTGCGCTTATTCTTATTCTTCTTTTTCTTTTTCTTCTTCTTCTTCTTCACTATGCCCAAAGGATCTTTGTAAATTTGCATGTAGAATAGGTTTATATTGGACACGGACATAACTCTCGTCTCGTAAATAAAAATATAATGTAAAGAAATAGATAGTGAAGAATAACATCTTGAAATAAAATTACGCGATACATTGAAATATTTTATACAATATAATTTTCATTTTTTCTTTATTTTATTTTATTTTGTTTTTTAATTTGAACTTGGACACACCCAAATTCTTGGGTAATTTTTCTACAAGTCCCGGGCAATTTACTTTACTCTCTCGATCTCTTCCACGAGATTTTATATATATAGACAACTATCAAGGCGCCAAAAGGTCTACTACCGTTTCTCTTTTGCTTTTTTTTCCTCTTTTTTTTTTTTTTTTTTTTTTTTTTTTTTCTTCGGTTCTTTTTCTTCACGGTGCACGTGCGGGAAAGGACATAATTTATAGTGTTGAGACCTTCAATACCTTTTTTTTTTTCTCCTCTCTTTTCTCAAATGCAAAAAACAAAATCATCGATTAGAATTCAACTTCATTTTACATCCAATCAATAATCCACAATTTTTTTTTTTTCTCCATCTTCATTTATTTATTTATTCATTTTTTTAGTTTATCAATTGATGGAGAACTCGTTTTTCTTACTCACATCTCATCACTTCTCTCTCTCTCTCTCTCTCTCTCTTATTTTTTTTCTCCCTTTGTACATTCATAATACCCATTGTGGTATAACAACGCCCTACAACACCCTCTTGAACATTTTCTTACTCGTTTTCTACATCGTCCATTGGTTCGCAACGCAAACTCCTCGTCGCCCTTTCACGTGGTGTGGATGTTGTTAAAGGAAATTCTCCCCTCTCTCTCTCTCTCTCTTCTTCACTGTATATCTATCTCACTTATTCACTCACTATACTCACACGTATATATATATATATATATTATCAAAGAGGGTGGACAAGTGAGGGACTACCGTAGTGGGCGCAGGGTTTGACCGGGTTGCTATGGTGACCATATGGATTGATCCGAGCAAATATCATCTCAACGAGAATACACTACACAAAAGAATATTCCTAGATTTATTATTATTATTATTATTAATAATAATAATATAAAAAATTGAATTAATTAATTTATGAAAATATTTATTGAATAATTTTGTGTTTTTTATTTTATTTTTATTGACTCTCAAGAGATGATTTTTGAGGACAAATTGACCTTGTAAAAATTGTCAGTGAGAGTTTATATATATATATATATATATATATATATTTATTTTTTTTCGTTGGTTCTGTATTATTTATTTGACGAATAAAATGTAAAAGAGATGAGGGGATTTGTTACATTTGAAATGATACGAATGAATGAGAAGAAAAGAGGAGAAAGAAGGAAAAAAAGAATTGGAAGAATCGAGTGAGTGGAAGATGAGAAGACAAACGATGAGTGATTCAGTTCGCGTCGTATGCCGGTTTTATTTCACTCTTTTGTATGGATATTTTTAAAAGAGATGGAATGAGATAGGAGAAGAGAGAGGAAGGAGAGTAGGGGGGGGGGGGGGAAGTCTTTGATTATAATTTGGGTGGGGATATAGATAATTCAACGATTCATATTTTTCATGGATGAAATTTTATTTATAATCATTCGAATTATTTTATCATGAGTTTGTTGGTATTTTTTAAATTAAAATTTTGAAATTATCGATTATTCAATTGGTTAATCAATGACAATGATGGGATTGTGTGATTTTTTTTTTTTTATATTACAACTTGGAGTTTGAGTTACTTTTTTTTTTATACTTGACTGTGTGTAAAGTCACTCGTGGAACTTTGTTAAACTTGGCAAAGTACCAATGAGGCGTGTAATGCCATTAAAGGAAATCTTATTACACGACACAGTACTAAAATGAGTTGATACTGTGATACATATATCATGTCAATTCGTTTGAGAGGGAGAAAAGAAAAGGGAGCAAAAAAAAAAAAAAGAACAGGAAAATGTATGAGATTAATTAATTCAATTTTACAATTAAAATTTTTATATTTTTTAAAACTCCAATGGTTTATCAACACAGTTGGGAATGATTTATTTATTGGTATATACAGTAAATCATATTATAGTTGAAAATAACTCGCCAGTAATTCATTATATACATAAATTTTTATTTTATTTTTTATTTTTTTTCACAATTTTTTTTTTCACCCCCTTCACCTTCGCTGAAATTCATATAAATCACATTTATCTGTTGTATACAACACCAGTCACACACACACACACACACACACTCACACTGTACACAATTATAATAATATAAAATTAAATAATAATTTATTAAATAAAATAATAAGAGATAAATTAAAAAAATTAAATATCACAAGATAAAAAATCAAATTGAAATTTATTATTTTATTCTTCCAAATACTTTGAGTATTTTTTTTTTCTTTTATTTTTTTATATTCTCATTCTATTTCTATTGATTCAACGTCAATTTATTTAGTCCGTGGATAAACATAAGTTAATATAACTAACTAACTAACTAACTAACTAACAAATATATATATATATGTATAAATATATTCCTTTGACTGAAAGGAAATATATATAGACGGCCAGGGTGGTAACTGGTAAGTGCCCTCGGGCGACCATCTGTGTCCTTATATGCGCTTTATATGCAGCCACGTGGATTGCATTATATCGTTTACACGGCATTTGGTTGGGTATATTCCTCATACCATCATCATTCAGAATATATTACCAATATTTAAAAAAAAAATATATATATATATTTATATTCTTTATCTTTATTCAATTAATTAAATATTTTTCATTCAAACTGAATACATAATTTTTTTTTTTTTTTTATTATTTTTTATCGTCGACTGATGATCACAACCAACACATGCCTATGTATTATATTATATAAAGTCAAGCGCGCACTCGTAACTAATTAATCGGCCTCGCCTCAAATGATATTGATCAAACTTGATGTTTTCACCACGCGAAGAATTTTTATTATTTTATTATTATCATTTTTTTTTTTTTTTTATTTTTATTTCTGACGAGATCTCATCGATGTGATAGTGATAATTTTTTTTTGTCTTTTTCAATGCTCGTATTGTAATTATTTGTAATTATAATGACCAATGGATGAAAAGCTCTGATGTTTATTTATTTATTTATTTATTTATTTATTTATTTATTTATTTATTTATTTATTTATTTATTTATTTATGAATGTTCGCATGACTAAATTGACGAATGAGATGAATGTATGAGAAAAGGGTCGTTTATGTGTATATATAAATGTGCGGTGTCAAATTGCAAACGTTTTTTTTTTTTTTACTGACACTACAATTGTCCTGTCACAATGTCCAACCCCTACAGTTGTTTCACTTTCTATATATACCCAAAGTAATTTCACCATCAAACGAATTTTTATCGATAATATAAATCAAGTAATTTGATAAATAGATAATAATGCAAATTAAATATAATACAACATTAACAATTGTATCTAAATGTATCAGAATTTTATAATCTTCATTTTGTCATTTATGAGATTATAAAAGGAAATAAAAAAAAAATAAAAATAATAATCGAGATAAATAACAATAAAATTTTAATCTTCAATCTCTCTCTTTCCCTTTTTTTTTTTTTTTTTTTTTTTTTTTATATAATTTATAATAAATAAATAAAAAAATCTCGTGTAGTCGTTATAAATGTTGTGATATTGAGCGTTGAGAATGAAAAATAATAAAAAAAAAAAAAAGTATCAACGGTGAGGGAGATGAAAAAAAAAAGGACGTGGATCGTTTCATCGGCCGCGGATCATTCGATTTCAACCGGCGCAAATCCAATAGAGCTCGCTCTCTCTCTCTCACTGTATATTGCCTGCAGCATCGAATGTCACTGCAACTGAGAGAGTCATAGAAGAAAGATAGAGGGGAATAATGACTGAAACTATTGTAGTTTTTGATTGGCTAATCTACAATAATCTAATCCAACATTTTGTTCCCATGAGAAATGAATGATAAAAAATAAAATAAAAAAAAAAAGAAAGAATTTTCTCTTTAAATAAAATAAAACAAATATATTTTATTATTAATATTAAATTATTTATTTATATTTTAATTTTGTATTGTGATTAAGTTAATAAATCAATTGTAATTGTTAATATTTATATTAATTTAAATACGAGAGATTGGAATTTGATTAACTGTCATTTATTCGTTTATACGCTCGGTGAATTGGAGAAAATGTCGCGCGTGTGTCCAACGTTTTCTACCACAAGATAATTCGAAAGGAGAGGGATTTTTCCGTGTTGCGCGCGCACTTACACACACACACACATATACACATAGAGAAAGAGAGAGAGATTGTGTGTGAATGTTGAAGGGCCAGACACTCGGGCGTGAATCTTGCAAAGAGCTCAAGAGAAAGATCCAACAGTGTCCAACACATCATTAAATCATGCACTTGGCAATGGGAATTTATTCTTGATTTTCTCGTGATTAAAATTTAAATTTATCCTCGAATACTTTTAATAATCATCCGTGAATTGTTTGAATACAATTTAATATGTCAATGAACTTTATAAGACAATTGTTTTTTTTTTTTTTTGTATTGAGTGTACACTCGGGCATGTGAATTTAGACATCACAATTGACACATTTCTCTCTTCCCTCCCTTTTTTTTTTTTCTGGAGAGACGAACTAAAGTATATCCCACATGTAACTTGAGGGTGCATACATTGGATTGTACCAAACCCAACCAACCAACCCCATGTAAAATGTTTGTCGTGACTCTCTCTTCTTTCTCAGTCTTCCAGTCTGTCTTTTAGTTGTGCCGCCTACGAGTAACACCCCCCAATGTAACCAATAATAATACCAAGTCTTTATATAGACATGGCTTATTATTTTTCTACGGCTCATCGAATCCACTGTGCCACTATCAATTACCAGACATTTTTGTTGTATACTTATCCACCAAGCCCCTTCTCTATATCTTTTATACATTTTATTATCCCACATGGATAAATGCAAACCAAAATCCCATCTGTAGTTTACAATAGAATATTAATCGTTAAATTATTTTATTCATTGTATTAATTATATTTTATTATGTTTAAATATTCACTGGATAATAAAATAAAATAATATGAAATATATGAAATTTATCTCGTCAAAATTCGTGAGGTAAAAATCGTTCTCACACATTTCTATGTAAATCAAAATGAAATTATCCGTATAGTTTTTTTTTTTTTTTTTTTTCCTCCTGTAGCAATGGAAACATCAGTAGCAATAGTAGAGAGGACAAAAAAAAAAAAAAAAAAAATGGGAGAGACAGAAATTCAGGGGCGGATAAAACGAATTCGGTCACCGTTCTCTCTCTCTCTCTCTTTTGTCGCCTCAGGCAAAAATATTTTTCTTTCTCTCCTTCTCTCACGTATATTTTCTTTCTTTTCTTATTTTTCTTTTCGACATATGGGTAAAATACTATACAGATTTTATTTACTTTTATTTCAACAGTACCATATGACCATTTTTTTTCTTTTTATTTTATTCCAGAAGGGAAACAAAAAAAAAAAATTATATTAATAATAATACGATTTGTTACATAATTTTTTTTTTTTTTTTTTTTTTTTTCTTGATGGTCTTGGATAAAATGTCTTTTTATTAATTATAATCAAGTATAAGGACAGTAGTTGTGAATATACGAGTCAACACAAGAGTGGGAGAGAGAGTGTCTGTGTGTGGCCTGATGGAGAATGAACGAGTAAAGTGATCGGTGGCTCGCTCAGTTGTCACTCGACAACTCACCGACTTCTTTTTTTGCCCACACAAACTCTGACGCACTCTCGATACTTATATATATATACACATGTGACTTTGTGTTGCACTTTTATATATATATATATATATATATATATAATTTATGTACATATATACACACAAGTTCTATCAAGTCGACTGTATATTCAACTGCTCCCTACACTCGTGTCTCTTTAATACTATCACCACCACCATCGTCATCGCTACTAATACAATTTCTATTCTACCTCTACTATCTCCATACACTTTTCATCCTCTTTATTATTATTATTCATTTTTTTTTTCTTTTTTTTTTCTGCTCTCTTTCTCTCTATCTCCACTTTTGCCAATCCGGTGGCTCGTCAAGCGTGCGCGGATTTCAAGTTTTTCTTCCCAGCCGCGCCAGCAAAGTAACCAGCTCTCGATCTAATAGCTCGTTTTATTCTTTTTCTTCTTTCATTCTTCAGTCCATTTTATCTCTTTTTTTTTCTCTATCCACGTCTCTCGAGCAATAATTCGTCGCTCATTTCTCTCTTTCTCGTCTTCTTCTTCTTCTTCTTCTTCTTTGTTTTTTGTGTTCAATCGTGCAAATCCTGATGCTGAGAGAGTCCGAACGTAGACATACAGAGTTTACCAGATCGACCTAATGAGGATAATTCCTGCATTGATTGCCGGTGCATCGAGTTGTTACAAGTGAACTCTTGTTTTTTTTTTTTTTTTTTTTTTGTTTGGACTTTAGTGTATCCATGACGATGGTAAATCATTGTTAATTAAATGATAGATATTTAATTAGGGGGAAACACATGGGGATTTGAAATTGTTATTTATATATGTGAGACATTTAAACTGGATCTGGCATTTACATTGACATATGAATATGTGATTTCTCGTTATCACAGTGGGCGATTCCAACTGAGGCATCTGGCAAACTTGTGAATGGTGAATGTCAAAAATAAGAGAAGAAAATATATTAAATACTACTACTGACAAAGCACCCACATATACATTTATTTGTAAAAAAATTATTTGGACATTTTGTCAAATAGGAAATGAAAGGAAAAAAAAAAAAAAAATGTTTTTAAATTATTTTTGTGAGTGAAGGTGATGATTTTTAGTGATGTAAATGAAAAATTGTCACAAATGTTTTTTCCGGCCGGCTGTCCAAGTATCATTTAACACTCGATTATTTGTTCTCAAGTGTTTTTCATGTTAAATAGAATGAGAATATAGAGAAATAAACAGAGATACATTTATTTTAACGCCCACTGACAAATATTCTCAACTGATGTTTGGCGCTTCTGCTTCTTGTCGTGGAAAAACTAAACATTCAATTTAAATAAATTCACACCAGTCATTTAATATTTTTTTTTTTTTTTTTATGTAAAAAGATAATGACACGATGCGACATTTCCTTTTTCAAATTGACACCATGTGGAGATTTTTGAAGAGTAAATTTAAAGTCAATTGATATATACACACACACGTAGGAAGTAAAATAATAAATAAATAAATAAATAAATAAATAAATAAATAAATAAATAAATAAATAAATAAATAAATAAATATTAGGGGATTTATTTAATGTTGATATTAAAAATTAATCCAAAGACATTTTTATATATTTTTATCTTTGATGCTATTGTATAGACACACGAAATTGTGATCGTTTTTATTTGTTTTTTATTTATTCTATCTTTTTTTTTTTGTTTTTTTTTTTGTTTATAGTGATCGATGTCAGATGGGGGTATATCTCACTCTGAAATTCAATTAACTGTTGGATTTTACGGTCGCTTGTAAATACGTCGGGTGTTGTTGAGGTATTTCCAAGTGTCCACTAACATCCACACCCACACACTCACACAAACAACATCAAATTTACCTCTCACGTGTTCTATCACTTTCGTTCACACCAAAAAGTTCCAAATAACACACTCACATTTATTTCAACACTACAAAAAACAAAAAAAATAATAATAAATAAATTATTGAATATTTATTGATTTTTTTGTTTTTTTTGTTTTTTGGTCTTTTTTTTTTTTTTTTTCACTGAGCGATATTTTATATAAACGTATTATATTTATTTAATATTATTTATGGAAGGTTTTACGACATCAATGATACGTATATACGATAGAGTCTATCCAATATCAAATATAACGTCGTAACCTGGGAAAAAAAGGACGCGGAGAGAGGAATAGAAAGGGAGGAACGTTAGGGAGAAAGAGGAGGTGGGAGGCAATAAATGTACGGCAAACGGGCGCTTCTACCGATAGACACCCCCTATACACACTATACCACTTTTCATCCCTCTTGAATAGTCACGTGGAAATAGAGAGGCTGAAAAGGAGAAAAAAAAAAAAAAAAAAAAAAAATGTTGTTGAGGGTAGAGTGTGTGTTGTACTTGTATATGTAACTATTGAACGCCCAACGTGATATCCATTTCTGTAAATATATATTTTTTTTTATATATATTTACACGAGAGGATGGAAAAAAAAAAATTTTTTTTTTTTTTACTTTTTTACTTTTCATCGCTGTGACTTTTTTTTTTTTGTGTTTGTCACTATTTTTTTCACTATTTCCGTCTCTGTATTCATTTGTATTTTGTATTTCGTATTTAAATTTTTCGTGAGTAAAGACCGTGACAGGGGGAAAAAAATTTTGTGTTTTGATTCATTCAAATCCGACGTTTGATTCGGTAGAAAATGACAATTTTATAATTTAAACAATTTCGCTTGATTTTTTATTTTTTTTTTTTTTTCTCTCTTTGAGAGTCCAAGTTTGCGACAGGGTTGAAAATACTTGAATCTCGTGTGTTCATCTTTATGTGTATGTGTATGTGTGTGTATATAGAAATATATATATATATGAGATGACGGGCGTCGTCGGCCATGTTGTCTTGACATTCCCCCTCGAGGGTTGTCGGGTGGGTGGATATATTTAGCCTGCGCTGCCTCTAGGGAGTTTCACCACCCCAAACCCATCGTTTCTAGAAGCCTCTTCTCATCTCTCTTTCTCACTCCTCACTCCTCACTATCACTATCTCTATCTTTCCCTTTCCCTTTTCACCCTCTACATTTTTTTTTTTTTTTTTTTTTTCGGTTTTTTTCTATACTCGTGTTCCCGCGCGAGCCTACACCCTCAACTTATGACATCGTCCGACCAAAATTCACGTTCTATTTATTTATTTTATTTATTTTGTTTATAAAAAAAAGTTGAAAAATATATTTTTGTATTCTCATACGAACTGGAATCATCACGTGTTTTTGAGTTTATCTGCAATAGAACGGACGTGAGTTACTCAAGATTTCTTCCCCCCCTTTTTTTTTTTTTTTGTTCTTTCAAGGGTGTACACACAGTGCGACGTTGCACACACCCCCGTCTTTCTAACGTGTAGCAGTAGAAAAAAAGAAGAAAAAAAAAACAAGTCATCAATATCTCGCGTGGCTTTTGCTTCTGGCTATCGTAAGTGGAGAAACCACCACGAAATGTTGGCGGGAAAATCGTAGGGGGATGCAAGTCACCCCATAGCTCCTATTTTTTTTTTTTTCATATCTATATATTTATTCTTCTACACAGTGACAATACTTTCACTCTGTCTGTCTGTCTGTGTGTGTGTGTGTGTGTGTGGGGGCGGAGTCACGCCTAATCCCAAAAGTCAAAATGGAAGTCTCTCGAGACTTGGCGCTAGAGGATAAGACACTCATTGGACCAAGATGGACAATACTTTTATCAAAACAAAAAAACAAAAAAAAAGAAAAGACAAAAAAAATTGGAAAATATTGTTTCAGTTTTTTTTTTTTTTTTTTTTCTGTTTTGTTGATATTCTTGATGTCCATGTGCTCTCAAGTCTTTTTTTTTTTTTCTGTGTATAAAGAAGAAGCAACTTCTCAATTATTTAAAACGTCGCGCCACGGTGGGTTGGTATACAGTCCCGACCGCGCGCGTGTACCGAATAATGTTTCAAGATTCACTTTCATTTTCTTCGTTTTCCCCCCTTTTTTTTTTTTTTTTTCTACCTTTGGTCTTGTATTTGTGAGCAGTTGGAGGGCAAAAAAAAAAAAATGAGAGACGTATATATAATCGTAGAAATGTTGTGGAAGAAAATGATCCTGTCAGGGGTAGAAAAAAAAAAAATATATATATAGTAATAATAATAAAAGAAAATAAAATAAAACAGAATTTGTGTGTGTGTGTAAGGGTTTGTGCACAAGTTGCGTGAAATAATTCATGGGCCCTTGAAAATAATAAAATATATAAAAATAACAGACAGAAACAAACATGGCGGATTATATAGAATACAATGTATATAATTTCATGCAATCTTACTTTGGGGGTAGAGAGAGGAAAAGAGGGAGAGGGAAGTGTGAGAAGAAGTGGAGAAAAAAAAAAAAAGGAGATGAAGAGAAAGAGGAGAATAAATGAAATAAAATAAAATCAAACAGAGCGTGGTGGTGAAGGACAAAGAAATAAAAAGATATAGAGAGAGAGAGAGAGTAAAAGGGAACGTGGAGAAATTTGAAATAGGGACACAACGAGTTGAAGTGAGAGAACGAATCTCACGGGACTATCGACTGCTTAGTCCCGAGGGGCAAGTCAATACTCCAGGGACAACTGTACCTCTCTCTTACCTCCCTCACTTTATCCTCCCAGTAACACCATCTCTACCACCACCACCACCACCACCACTACCACCAATATCACCAAAGACTATTTATTCCTTCTCATTCGTGCGTACATTTTCTTCCCCTTTTGCTTATTCACCACCACCGTCACTTTCTCATCATTTCTCGTCACCTTTTTTTTTTTCTCTTTTATTTTTTATTTTTTTTTTTTTCTTCTATCACTCGTATTCAACTTCTAAACACTCGGTGCGCACGCGTGTCTTGAAAATATTACGATAATTCAATCCATTGAATAAACACAAAACAAAACAAAAAAAAAAAATACTAAACTTATAAATGTCTGACTTAAACAATTTTTTTACTACTTATTAAATAAATTTATCCTCGATACATTGAATATTGTGAAATAATATAGATATAATTATTTAATTAATATAAATTAATTGATGTGAGTGATTTTTTATTGATATATCGTGTGTGCGGTTGAGTTTTTTTTACCGATTGAGGTCATGACAGTTGGCAATACTGTCTAATTATAATAATACCAATGGAATATTATAATTCATTCACATTCCTCTATCACTAATATCCACACGCTCACGATTTTTACATTTATAAAATACAATGAGTGAGTTTAGCTTTTTTTTTTTTTTTAATATTTCTACGATGAGCGAGAGAGTAACGAGAATATCGGTAGTATCATCCCCGCGTTGAAAAAAAAAAAAACGAGGGCCAATGCGTAAAGCGTAAAGGTAAAATAGAGACAGGACCAATCGCGAGATTGTGTAGAGGATTGTGAGGGTGAGAGGACGTGTATATTCTCTCCCTCACTATCATATCACCATGGCAACCCCTGTATATACACGGAGCCCACCACGACATCTCGTGTTCTGGGCTATGGCATGGCGACTTTGACTGCTAACCTCACGAAAACTCCTTTGACAGAGAGTGAAAAGTAGAATTTACACTCATGATAATCCCTTGTGTAACACACACACACACACACACACATATATCATACGATTTTTCTTATTTTAATAATTTTAATCAATAAATAAGTCAAGATCCGATGAATTTTTATTTATAAATAAATTATTTGGATTGATCAATGATATTTATTTATAAAATATATTGTAAATATTAAAATCACATTTTAAACATCTCGGGAATTTTATTATATCTCTCTTTTTCTCTTTTTTTTTTTTACTTGTCACACTCGGCAAACTCTTGCGCGTTGGTCCAACAAGTTTAGCTCGGATTAAATGAGCCTACGTCAACCAAACTTGTTATATATATAATTTATTTAACTCACTCTTCTTCTCTTTCATCTTTATTACCTCATTAAATAATTGATATTTATAAAATTATAAACGATTTTTATTTTATTTTTTTTGTTATAATCAATTGAATTTATCGATGAGTTTGATAATTTTATTAATTAACCAATGAAATGTAAATTTAAATAATTAATTACACGTTAATTGAGTGGTACAGTGTGAATATGATGAAATTTATTACTCAAAACTAGATGAATATGTATACAGAGTTTGGGTGGGGATGAAAAAAGCCGGGGATGTCCTCAAAGTTGGTCTAGATGTTTGGTAAATCTAGTTATTCACTAGACATCCACGCAACAAACACACACACACACATACACACGTACACCATCTTACTAACTAATGTGATAGACTACCATTAGGGGATCTATCTACGTCGTATATCGAGAATAATCTTCAACTATACATGTATATGTGTGTGTGTGTAATACACGATCTATATCCTGGTTATGTTATCAAGGTTGGGAGCACGACGTTCTCGTCCATGAGACGTATTACTCAAGGCTATGAATTATTTAGTGCCTTTTTGGTAGTATTTCCTTTTTTTTTTTTTTTTTTACTTAACATTCTCAATAGCCTACGCTTTTTACTTTCCATCTTTTGTCTCTTGATTTTCAACAAAATCCATAAAATTTAAAATAAAAAGAAAAAAAATAGAATAAAACTCGCGTTATTGTATTACTTTTTTTTTTTAGTTCATTCCACCACTGACATCGTATTTTTATTATTTTATTATAAAATAATTATGATATATATATATATATAATTTTGTTTTGTTTTTTTTTCGTTTTATTTTGTTTTAATATTTATTGAGTTAAATGGCGGTTGTTGATGGGAATTGACTTGGTGGGTAGACAGTGTAGAAATGAAAATACGACGTGGACGGTTTTGGGTTCACATTTACTTGTGTTACTCTCGTATAACCACAGGCACATGCTATTCTCTCTGTGGTAATGGAAACTAATTAAACATTTAACACACAACCAGAAGAGCAGATACGCCTTTTGCTCAGAAAACCCCTTAGCAGCCAACTTGAACACCAACTTGTATATATTTTATATATATATGTGTGTGTGTGTACAGGTTTGTATACCTCTGTACATATTCTTATTAATTGACGTCTTACCTCCCCTCCTCCTTCTCCTCTTTCTATTCTAGTTTCATTATGCATTGGGCCCAGCGGCTTATACACCCACGTCTATTCTTGTTATGATGTTAAAAGCCTCGATTGTCGTTGACTTTAGAAACGGGGAAATTTTAGTCTGTTCGATAATGACAATTGATATTATTGATAATATTTATATTTATTTAAATTTCATATCGTAAGATGATAGATAAATGAATAAAATACTTGAGATATTTTATGTGTTATTTTTAAATAATAAATATAAATATCAGATTTTTTTGATTGAGATGAAAGAAATTTTGTCGTTGTCCACGTATTGGCTTCGTATTCACTTGATAAATCCTTGATATTTATTTGAAGCCTCAAATTTCCTCGAGTATTTTTATCTCTTTATTTATTTTTTTTTATATTCAGTTTGGATATAAATAATAAATAAATAATATTTAAACACTTGTTAAATGGAATATTGTAATAATTATTTTATCATTTGATGAATGTGACGTGGGATATTTTAATAAAATTGTATGATACAAATAAATAAACAAATTCTGGATAAATAAAAAAAAAATTGTACGAATAAACTATTGAATGTGGTGGTAGTGGTGGGTAGTAGCATTAAATATCAACGAGAATTTCTACAATATTGGACGAAATAAACAGAGCGAGACGATGCAATTCAATCCAACTTGGCAATAAATCATTTGCTGTATTGCATATCAGTTTTATTTGTTTCCATGAACCAATTTACAATTGCCTATCTACAGAGAAGAAAAAAAAAACAAAAACAAAATGATAAATAAATAAATAAATTTTATTGTATTATTTATTCATTTTGTTTTAAAATCATTATCGAACATCTGGGCGATACGAAAAAAAAAAAAAAAAAGTATAGAAAATAAATAAAGTAAAAGCGACAAAATACAAAATGAAATTTTGTATTTGTTTTTTTTTTTTTTCTTTTAAATTAGACAATACAGATATAGAAGTAGAGTGAAGCCTTGAATTTGAACATGTAGTGGATAAAAATCTAATAGACTCGACGTGTAAAATTGAGTTGGAGTAGAGAAAAAGTCTAAAGAAGTAACGCGTTGTCGCGAGTGAAACGATCCAGGACTATCAATAGACACGAATACCCTATTCAATGTTCACGTTTATATATCTATATATAGTTCAGTGCAAAGAATAAAATCCTGTTTCACATTTGAATCATCCTGTAATACAATCCATTAGTAATATCCCCCCCTGTTCTTAACACCCAATACTTTATAAGACCAAGGGAGGTCTTGGCTGTTGATAGAAAAGCAACGAAAATAATCCATCCAAGTCCTTTTTTTTCTTTTCTTTAATATCAATCCTGACATTTATTTCGAATTTTATTTCATCTATTTCTAATCCTTGCAATTTTAAATGTGCAAAAAAAAAATCATTGCACTCAGCTGTTGCTCCTAGAGATAAATGGGAGACAACGTAAATTGTATTTCACGTTTTCTATTGCATTTGAATTGTGAAAATACAATTTCAATGTGTTTAAACGAATAATCTTCCACTTTCCATCTACATTTTTCTTCTTATATCTATTTACTTGTGTGTGTGTGTGTGTTTGTATATTTGGAAAAGACACTGTATGTAATATAATACTTTTGAATGTAAAAAAGACGAGTGCAAAGACATTGTAAGACACACCCAACTTGGAATACGATCATCCACTTCGATAAGCTTTTTGCATATACAATTGGGCTTTTGAATATCCATCCAGTGCTTTTCAATGCAATCTCAAAATTTTTTTTTTGCCTCTCCTTTCTCTCCTATTTATTTTTATATACTTTTTTTTTTGGAGATTGGAGTGAATTACACTCTCACATCACACACTAAAGAATAATAATAAGAAGTTGAAGGAGGAGAAGGAAAAAAAAAAAAAAAAAATTAAATCAAGGTAAAAACTAAATTACGTATGAAGATAAAATATATTACCTGATCATTGGATTGCCATGCAAAACAAGCAGAAAGTTAGAGGGAGAAATGAAGTAAAATTTCTCTTCATCATCCCCATCATGACAAAAATTGCCCAGGGTGAAGATGAAGAGAATGAGCAAGAGGAGCGGGGGTAAATGGAAACAAAAAATATGACGATACACGTTATGTTGGTGTACGCGCACGCGGACGTTTGATTTTACCAATGTTGAACCTGTAGATGTTGTAGTGAATGCGTATGTAGGGATACGACAATGGTGTCCCGAGGGAAGAAAGGTCTACTCTGGAAAAAAAAAAAAATAAAAATCCACCCCCTTGATATATACACACACCAAAATGCGCACGTCGACGAGGCTTAGACCTCCTCACTCTCCTCTTTTTTTTTCTTTTTTTCTTTCTTTCTCGCTTTCTCTGCCACCCTGATTGTTTTCTCCTACTACTACTGCTAGTTTTTTTTTTTTTTTTTTTCGCTTCTCTACACACATCTCGCGGATTCCCCAAACCCATTTCCTCTCATCTCTCTTTTTTTTATCTCTTGTATTTCTCGTCTTGCTCGTTGTCTTGTTCTCTCTTTTGTACGAATGGGGCACATCCAACAAACACACCCTCCGTAAAATTCACCCGAATTCAATATACCTCCACCAATATTCGTACATAATTCATGAAAATTGCGCCGTCGGCTTTTCTTGTCTGTAAGTTGTGTATTACCTACTACTACTACTACTACTACTACTCTCTATTTTATTTTTTTTCATTCTCTTCCAGTCTTTTTTTGTTTTGTTCTATTTCTTTTTTCGCTTTACTGTGTGTCGTCACATTTTTACTCTGCCTATCGTCAACTGGTAAATGTGACAGGTGAAATTTCGTGGATGTTAGTGAAAGTGAGAGAGAAGTAAATGGAATAAAGAAAATATTTTATAATATCCCATGAGTGTGTGACTGTGGATAGTGAAAGAATTTTATTGTACTGTTGAAAAGTTTTCAATTGATTGTTTAGTGTAGTAATAAAAGATAAATAAATAAATAAATAAATAATAAAAAGAGAATGGGGTTGATGTGATGATATTTGTTCTTGTTTCTGATACGTTGGTGTAGTCTTAAAGGTCGAGATAAGCATGGCCGGGGCTTTAATCTAGAGAAATACTGAATAATATACTCTAGAGTACGTGGATGTAGGTAGAGAACCATCCGGCAGTTGTGTGCCTCGGGTTGGTGGGTACTGCCTCCGATTGGCTTATGCAGTATTCAAGTCGAGCTTTTCCCAGTTGCCGGTTTTGCTCGTCTAATTAAGTTCCGTTTCGTGCTGAAAAGCGTTAAACACATTGTCAACCGTTTAACCCAAGTCTAACAATCCAATAAACATTAATCAATTAATTATAATATTTATTTTTTTATTTTATTTATATATTATATTATATTATAAATATACAATTTATTATTTATTTATTTCAGATATTTCCTCAAATTTTTTCTCAAGTGCAATCAAAATTGTTTAAAAAATGCTGGAAATCCACGGGACATGCGACGATTTCAGGTGAGAATTTTTTATTTTTTTTTATTTTTTATTATTATCTATTAGATATTTTTTTTTTTTAATTTAAAAATTTGGACAATTTATTTTGCCACAGTGACAGTACAATTTTTACACTTTAAATCATCTCACACAGAATTTTTTTTTTTTTTTTTTTTTACTCATTCTCTCGTTTTCTGTCGTGTCCCCTCTCGTTTTCTCAATGTAACGTCTCCCTACGAATTATTCGAGTATCTCGACCATTATGCATGAAACAAAAGACAGAATTAAAAAATAAATTACTCTAGAAAATATTTTTTTTTTTTTATATAATTATTTATATGGTGGGGATACATACGTATATATATATATATATATATATTTATTCATCTCCCTCACATTTGCCTCAGTAAAACCGCGAGTAAAATTAAAATATTTATCGCACTTCCGAATCTCTTCCGGAATTGCTTATTGCCGAAAGTTGTGAATTAAAATTTCACTTGCCTCGCTTTATCCAGTATCAACTTACTCGAATTTTATTCGACTCGCCATAGTTTTACAGCGTCGTCGTTGTCATTCTCGTTTTTCGTCGTTCTCCTCCTCCTCCTCTTCCTCCTTCTCTTTCTCCTCGTTCTCCTCGTCCTTCTGCTTCTCTCGATAAAAGGGAGGAAAAGTTGTAAACTCATGTGAACGACTGGGATAAAAGACAAAAAAAAAAAAAAAAAAACTTTTCCCAGCAATTCATTCATTTTTCAGTGAGTCACGGCGCTTGGTCAACTCATGAAATCACTGAATAAACCAATATAAACTTTAAACAAACTTTTATTTATAATTTAAAATTGAAAAAAAAAAAAAAAAATATTTTTTTCTTTTTATATTTTTTTGAAATAAATTATTTACTCATTATTTTATTTTATTTTATTTTATTAGGTGATAATATCAACACAAGTTGGAGTTGATGGACCACTTTTAGCAATATCTGACAACATGTTTGTTCACAACAACAGCAAACACGGACGCAGAGCGAAACGACTTGACCCAAGTGATCACGGTGAATATAACAGTGAGTAAATAAAAAATTTGAATAAATTGCCAATTTCTTTTTTTTTTTTGTCCTCACAGCCATAAAAAGAAATTTTATGCAATAAAATAAGAAAAAGAAAAAAAAGAAATAAATAAATTAATTAATTAATCCGCTTAAACTTGCTTATTCACAACTATATATTTAAATAATATATTATTTGTTACAATATTTATAAATAAAAATTAATAATTTTACGTGGAAAATAAAAATAATCTCGTTCGATGTGTTCGCAGAATTGATTTACTGCACCGCAGACGGAATGATGCATTACAGAGGTGATTATTCAATTCGATAATCAAGTTTAAGCGATTAATTTTTATTAATAAAACACAATAATTTCAAAAAAAAAAAAAAAAAAAAAAAAAATCTCATTGTGTTAAATAATTTTATTGATTTATTTATTATATTTTTTTTTATTTTGTATTTTGTTTCTTTTCTATTGAGAGACAGTGAGGAAAAATCACGCGTTTTTATTTATTTTTTTTTTATTTTCTCTATCAAAATATTTTGATGATGAAAATTTACCTACTACTACATCCTCTCTTTTACTCTTTTTCTCTCTCATTCATTCATTCATTCATTCATTCATTCATTCATTCATTCATTTTAGCCCTTACCCTTGACAAATTGTTCACCGTCAAAGTTTTGGGAATTGGGCGATGAGGGTAAAATCGTCCGACGACAAGAGGGGCGTGATCTTTATTCCCCTTTCTTCTTCTTCACTGCGTATCCTCAATTCTATATACATATATAATTCCAAAGCAGAGAATTATTCCATGGGATTGTCACAATAGCACGCGCGATGCTGCCATAAAAACTAACCAGTTTGTGTGTGTGTGTGTTCGCGATCAAGTCAAGAAGTAGTAGAAATGTGAGAGAGTGAAAAATAGAACAAGAAGAAAAACCAAGACGAAGAAAACGAATGAAAAATAAAAGGAAAATGTTGATATGAGAGAGGGTAGAATATAAAGAGTCATAGGGCAATTCAGCAAAGTTTGGCGTCGGCCGCGCATACAAACGGCTGAATATCGTTCTCTCGACTACTACTAACCTCCCTGTTTCTACCATCAACCAACCAACCAACCAACCAACCAACCCAACACCCAAGACAAGATGTAAATCAATGGGGATGGAGCTGGTAGAAAACGAAGGATATCCCTATTCTCACCCCCTCAACCTATTCTTCTTCTCTACACCATTCACTTCTGTTTCTCCGTCTTCTTCAAACTCGATTTCTTTTTTTTTTTTCTTTCCTTTCCATTCGACCTTACAATTTTCTCCACCAGTATCAACCCTTCCAAACATTTTTTTCCTTCTTTCTTTCTTTCTTTCTTTTTTTTTTTTCTCGTTTCCCAAGCTCTTTGTATGCCACTGCAAAAGACACTGGGCGCAAAATTGCCGGCGATGCCTTCTCCCGATCTCTTTTTATTCTCCACGTTTCTCACTCCACTCTCTGCTTGGCTCTTGTGCGTTTCTCGGTTTTCGTGGCGTTGGTTTGTGAATGCTAAGTTTTAGCTATCTTGGAGTCACACTCTGCCTCAACTCTACCCAATCCTATTTTCCATACCAACCTCATCCCAACCGAACTACCCATGACAAGAGAAAATGTTGGTTGAGGGTGGTAGAAACACGAGGCGAAGGAGAAGAAACAGAAGAAGAAGAAGAAGAGGAAGAACAACTCTCTACATTTGCCATCACATTCGCTATACACACACACACACACTTTTTGCCAACTCTCTCGCCTGGTTAACATTCAAACGCCGCATACCAATGAGCTGAATTGTGATAGTTATTATTATTTTTTTTTTTTTTCTTTTTATCTTTGTTTTCCATTTTTATTTATTTATTTTTTTCTTTTTTTATTCTTTTGTATTGCAAAATATTATCCTATAGTATCCATTATCACACCGAAAAATAATTATTATTATTTATACACATTCTTTTTCTTTTTTTTCTTTCATTCGACTTGGATATTAAATATGTAGTTGGTAAAAAGTGCGATTGTAATCGTGCACTGCGTATTTAGTGACTTTCTTTTGTTGATGCACGTATACACACACACACACACACACACAGAGAGATACACACACAATAAATACCTATGGTCCCAGTAGAGAATCCAAATTAGTAGGTTAACCAAAATGTAGGGAAGCTCTCATTATACGAAATATTCCCATTGGGCTCGTTCTACATTTTCATCGATGTGACTTCCACTTCTAATCAACGGCAATTAATAAAAACAACTTGAAACAACTTGAATGAAATAAATTTAATATAATAAAATATAATTATAATAATATTAATGTTAAAGTGATAGAGAGACAAGTGGTATTTTTATATGTACAAACAAACACACAATGATATTATTATAAGCTCGTGTGATTTATTTTCCAATGTTCATATACACAATTGGCGTAGTATAAAGTGTTTGAGCATCACTGGAGGCAATATACCATGATGTCAGCTACTCACTGGTGTATAGGGGTGGTTTGTAATATATATATATATTCAGTAAAAGGGTCGTTGGTCGTGCATTTCAACGTGTGAGCAAAACAGAGATGGAAAATTGTAGAAGGTCTTCTCCTTTCACAGTCGTCGTCGTCGTCGTCGTCGTGGTGGTGGTTTGGCTTCGTTGGGGTACAAAATGATATCATTGGGTTATAAATTCCAAGCAGAGACATTGCATAGTCCCCGATCGTTGTTCCTTTCTCCCCACCTTCTTGTTATATAACCCTTCTCTCTTCCAACAGGCTCTCAGACTCTGGCAATATCTCTCTGACTTTATCCACTCTCTACATCTCTATTTTTATTTTCTCTTTTATTTCATATTCTCATTTTTAAATTCACAATGAAAAAAAATTATATATATATATATATATATTTTTTTTTTCATTTCATAAAACAAGTAAATAAAGAGACAATTGAGAAAAATATTCCAATTATTTATTTATTTATCGTTATTTTGTGTCAATAAATAAATTTTTTTTTGTTTTTTTTTTGTTTTTTTTTTTGTAGGTTTATATCCGGCACTGCCATTGCAAACGCCGTGTATCAAAGCAATATCTCCCAGTGAAGGTTGGACGGCTGGTGGATCAACAGTTATTATTATTGGTGAACATTTCTTTGATGGTCTTCAAGTTGTTTTTGGATCAATGTTGGTGTGGAGTGAGGTAAGACAATCATCAAATAAATTTATTTATATATTTATTTATTTATTTATCTGTTTATTGCAGTTAATTACAGATCATGCAATCAAAGTTCAAACACCACCACGACAAACTCCTGGTGTAGTTGAAGTTACGTTGTCATATAAAAGTAAACAATTTTGCAAAGGTTCACCCGGTCGTTTTGTTTATGTTTGTAAGTTAATAAATATCAATGATATTTTATTTTATATTATAAATTTTATAATAAATTATAAATATATTATTTATTTTATTTACAGCATTGAGTGAGCCAACGATTGCATATGGATTTGATAGGTTACAAAAATTAGTTCCACGACATCCAGGTGATCCAGAAAAATTACCGAAAGAAATAATATTAAAACGCGCTGCGGATTTAGCTGAAGCACTTTACAATATGCCACGCGCCAGTAATTCATCAATAGCAGGCGCACCAAGAAGTCCAGGCTCAAGTCATCCACCAGCACCTCCAACATCAACCTCCAATACAGCATTCAATTCGTATACAGGTCAATTGGCAGTTACCGTGCAAGAAAATGGCAGTACAGCCAAGTGGACAGACGGTATTACTATTTAAATTATATATTTTTTCATTACAATATATTAAAAAATATAAATAAATATATATATTTGTTTATATAAACACGTATTTTGTCTCTGAAGATAAATATTTAACTTGATTTTTTTGTTTTTTTTTAATTTGTTGAAATAGTGAAAAAAAAAAAAAAAATTATTAATTGATACACAGGCAAGAATTTATAAAGAATTGTGAAATACTCACTTGAGTTTTGTCTCTCTGACCGGGCAGGTTTCTATTTCTAGACGGTGGCTCAGTGAGCGCTGGAGGAGGAGGCGGTGGTGGTGGTGGTGGTGGTGGTGTAATAGGAGGCGGAAGTGTTGATGGAGGTGGTAGCGGTGACAGTTATAGACAAAGCAGTAGTGTAAGCCCGAGGGGGATGGTTGGCAGCGGTGGTTATTGCGGTAGTTCCGCGAGTACACCACACAGCCACAGCACAACCGGAAGTTACTCTGTTGCCAATCCTTACACTGGCAGTCCCACATTTTATACATCTCGTGAGTATTTTTTTTTTTTTTTTTTTTTTTGTAAATGTTATAATATAAATTATAAAAATATATTTACAATAATAATACGTGGATTTTTTAATTATTTATCGCTTGTTTTATCGCACTTTATTTAATTAATTTAAACAAATTATATTTATTTATTTATTTATTTATTTATCACATTATACAAATATATATTTTTATCCTGCATGTATTTATTTTTATTGTTTTATTTTATCATTTTAGCACACGAACAATATGGCATTTTCTATTCGTCCGGGGACGGGAGTGCATTCGCCCCCGTTGTCCGGCCACCAACAACCTCAGTCCCACCGCACTGGTCCACACAGCACCATCTTGCAACAGCCGCTCAATAATTAAACAAAAAAAAAAAATTTTCTCTAAATCCACAAACAAATAAAAATAATCGCTCAATTATTTTTTTCATCACTCAATATTTTCACGGTATAAATATAAACAAAAATTTTTATTATATTTTATCTATTTTTTTAAATGCACGTTTGATAATAAAATCCATTTAATTATTATTAAATAGAAAAATAGTGGGGGAGAGGAATAAAAAAAAAAGAGTATCCAACGAAAGAAAGAGATAAAAATAATATTTTATATTTATATTGAGATGAAATGAAAGGATACGAAGACGAAAAAGAAGAAGAAGAAGAAGAAGAAGAAGAAGAGGAGAAGAAAAAAGAAAAAACGTGGGAACTGTATTAAATACACATGAATTCTTTAACGGTCCAATTTGATTTGATATAAATTTAATTAGCTTCCGATTGGCAATATAAAATGTCCACTTGAGAATTTCCAGACGCCGAAAATTACCAATAACGATGTCCGTCCACAAACTCACATTATATAAATGATATAAAATTAAAAAAGACAAAATATATGGATCTATGAGAGTGTATATGTGTATGTGTATGTGTAAATACACATTTTAAATGCGTGTGCCGTGAGCTCGTTAAGAATTCCCGTAGTTGTTGAATCGACATAAAGTAGTAATATTTATACTTACGTGAGGCTGATTGTTAAAGTCGTAAATCTTGTTTTCTGTCGTCGGGACAGTTAGTAGTTACGCCGGCACGTGTCTGACTGAACGATTGACGATTCTTCGCGTAACATACCGGTTATGGTTTGCTTTGCCTCATGGTGTAAGACCAAATAGTCACCTTATTATCTCTACTTGTAATACCATTTCATTTCATTTCGTTTATTTATCTCTTACTTTCGTGTTTCACTCAACAAATCATGTCGAATTATATATATATATATATTTATTGAAAATATCCAAGTATTTCAAATAAGGATGAAAAAAAAAAACAAAAAAAAAAACACTAACCGTATAATCGACAGTGACCATGTTACAGGGCTAGGAGATGTCGTTGGATCAACATTCAACGTGAACCCATTTATGTTGACAACAACGTGCAGCAATCAAGGATTTACAACTATTCCAAGTCCATTGCAATCTACTGCGAGCAAATAGTATGACGAGTCATCAGATGCCGCCGAGTATTCAAATGCAATTGTTTATACTCGTACATCATCGCATTTTTATATTTGATCCATTTACTTTTATTCAATTAATTAATTTAATAATTGAAAAAAAATATATATTTTTATCGTGTAGAAATGTTTTTTTTTTTTTTTTTCTTTTTTTTTGGCACTGTATGTGTGTGTATGAGTGAATATATGTATTTGTATGTGTGTGATTGACTACAATCCTGGCCGTGAGAACCAAAGATGAATCTAGATATGACTTGAGATCATTTCTTATATATATTAATATGAGCGATCATTTCCTGCAACATTTTTTCTTTTTTATTATCATTGACTTTTTTTTTTTTTTTTTTCCTTTCTACTTCTCTGAGCCTGTTCGTTCAAGATGAGATTATAAATTGTCAGAAGATGAAAAAGGAACAGAGTGAGCTGTTTTATAATATTTTTTTTTTTTTTTTTTTGTCTTATTGATTATTTTTCGAGGATGAAAAATAAACAGGAAAAATTGGAAAATTCTAAACATTTTTGTCTTTATAAGTAATCACTATGTGAAAAGAATTATACATATCGCAACAAAAAAGAAAAGAAAAGAAAAGAAAAAAATATATGAATAATATTTGATTTAATATTCTCCTTGTGGCCTCCACACGCGTTCATCGTTATCGTTTTATTATTTGTCTATTTGGAGACACATGAAAATACCAAACATTCTCGTGAAAGCGATTCACTTTCTGCACGTTTATGTGTATATATATATAAATACGTGGCTCCTGCATGTCTCAAGTCTGTACATGAAAAGCCCCACAGAAAAAAATCATGAGAGAGGTGGAGGTGGAGGAGGGACTTTCAATATTTCATACAGTTAAGATGGATCGAAAGTGGAGGGAGAATTTTTTTTTTTTGTGTTTGCGCACACGCACAGAGCGAGAGAGCGAGAATTAAGGTAGAATAAAAATGAAGAAGAGGTGGAGGAAGAAAAAAAAAAGAAGGAAAAAAATTTATATATTAATAAACAGACGTAACGCATATCAATGAATAAACAAACAAATAAAAAAATTTGTGGAGAGAGATGAAAAAGGAAGTGAATAAATTAAAAGTCAGGCACGATATTATATAAATTAAATATAAATATGAAATGGAGTAAAAAAAATTTCACAAGATTTCTTATGGAAAATAGAGAAAAAAAAAAAGAAAAAAAAAAACAGTGAAAGCATCGACGTATCAAATTGATTGTAATTTAATTATAAATATATATATTTAAAAAGAAACAAACAAACAATTAAATAATTATTGTAATTTGTATATTATCTGTAAATATTGTTGCGATGTACAAACGACGAGAGTATGTGAATGGAAAAAAGAGCGAGAGTGAAATGAACAGAAAAAAAAAAAAAAAAAAAAAATAGAAGAACTAAATGAAAATCTTTTTTTTTTTTTTTTTCTTCAAGTGAAATTTCAGCAGAGTGAAGAGTTTAAATAAAAAAAAATTAGCCGCGATCTGTAGATTATACGATTATACAATAAGAAAACGAAAAAAGAGAAAGAAAAAGGAAAAAAAAAATAATAATAATAAATAACAATTACAAAATGATAATGTAAATAATTCATAGGTTAACACAATGCCCGTAGCTTCTATTCAGAATATTGAAACAAAAAAAAATAAAACAATACGAGAAAAAAGTATCGGGTGCTAGGAAAAAAAAAAAAAAATAATAAAATAATAATAATAAAACAAAAAATAAAATAAAATAATTGAAATGACGTGTTAATAAAAAGTATATGAAAAAAAAAATGTTTAAATGGAAGAGAAATAATACAGAGTTCAAAAATCTGGCATTCTCTACTATGAAAGTATACGATAATAAAAAAAAAATAATAATAATAAAATAATAATAATAAAAAACAGGTTATTAAATTCTGATTATACAAGAAAAAAAAAAAAATACACTAATCCCTGCAGTGAAATTTTCACAAAACAAATTGACATTTTTGAGTATCGATAAGAAATAATTAATTTATTATATTTCGTTGCAATGTTAATTTTTATTAAATATCATTAAAAAGAAAAAAAAAAAAAAAAAATAGAAAGAAATACATATTATGTATATTTCAATTAATTTGTGCGATTATTATTAATTTTTCTATTATTATTATTTTTTATTATTTTTATTTTTATTTTTACAGAATTTTTTACAACTCCCGTGTATTGAATCCAAACAAAATCACACCCCAACACTCTCCAACGTATGTATATCAATATAAAATTAAACAACAAACAAAAATTACATTGACATATTTTATCCTTTTCATATATTAAATAAAAACAATTTATTTTATTTTATTTTTATTTTATTGTTGCAGTTCAGTACGGTAAGTAAAAAATACAGAGAGAAAAAATTGAAATGAGATGAGATGAGATGAGAAACGTCAGTGATGAAAATTCATATCAAAATGAAGAAAGAAAAATTCGCTTTGACAACGAGGGATTTAATCATCAAATCATAAAAAAGTGATAATAATCAAGTGAGCAAAATAAAAAATAAATATAATAATAAATTATAATATTATCCATATTATTATCTGTGTATATTTACAAAACACTAAAGTAAATTGTGCAATGTACAAATGGCAATTTTTCTCTGATTAGTTCACATGGTGTCTTATTACACCGATTATATATAAAAATATATGACATATAGAATAAACGATACGTATATATTTTACGATGATGTACATTATTGTGTAGCTGTTTGCGTTATTAGATTTAGATTGGTCGCCACGTGGCATTGAGTGCGCGAGCACGTGACACACAATTTTACCAAACGCAAAATAACGCGCACGAGAAACGATACAATATAATAATCACAAATGTATATGTGTACATACACACACATATATGTACACATATATATCCAATGATAAACATATAATGCACATACACACGTGTATTACAATGTAAATTTTTCATGTTTAGCCTCGGGAGACCATTCGTCTCGTGGCCATTCAATTTTATTATAATATACAAAGCTTTTATACAATACAAAACCAATTTGGGGGAAACAAAATACCAACTTGTCTCATATAAAATATAAATAATAAAATAAATAAATAAAAAAAATTGTTTTTTTCTAACATTTTTGTATATTAATGAAAGAAAAAGTTGGAAATTTGAGTGAACAAAAAAAAAAAAACGTGAATGAAAATTGATTGTCATCCCTTTTTATTTATTTTTTTTTTTCTTTTTTATATCATCAAACTAATTTCCTTACACCCTATTACATATTTACTTGTCTCTATGTATCTGGTTTTTTTTTTTTTGTCTATTTAAATACAATAGTAAATTGTCTGAAGGGGATGAACACATCGCACACGCGCGCGTAAATTTTTTTTTTTCTTATATTTTATTCCAGACTTGATATGAGCAATCCAGGGGGTTAATTCCTCTGACAGCTCTCAGAGATAACATCTCTGAGCTTTTGAGAGCACAAGCATTTTGCTTTATACGAATTTAGTTTATGAATAATAACGCCTACTCTTTTCCACCCTTCAATTCATATGTATATACGTGTGTGTATGTATTTGTGTGATGGGCTATTGTATTTCATCCGCATGTTCTTTGAGGCGCATTACCATCTGCTGATTAGTACTGTAATCTCCTCTTACACACCCGCAGTATTATATTTCAAATTTTAACTGTTGGGGAGGAAAATAACCGACAAAAAAAAAAAAAAATAGTATTCCTAAGATTATTTTATAGAAAATATTGTAAATGAATTTATAAACAAAAAAAAAAAAAAATATCCAAAATTGTTTATTTGTATTTGGAATATTATTATTTATTTTTTTTTTTTTTTGTTTATAACTGAGATTAGATGAAGATTGTATTTATATTTATTGTAAAATTTGTTCTGTATAAATGAGAAAAAAAAAGGGGCGTATGGGGGGAAAGGGAAATCAATAAATTATATTTAATATATAATGACCGTATCTGAAGTAGATAATAGTGGTAATCTGTAATAATATTTGGTAGGGAAAAAAAAAAAAAAGCCTCCAACAGATGATCTTGATGTAGGAATTTTTATTTTTTTTCATGTATCCACTGTCGGTAAGTGGTAAATGTGATATAATACACACTGTTGTCAGCATGTGATAATACAAATGGTATTTTACAAGTTTTTTATTGTAATCATTACACATTGAATTAATATTATTATTTATTAATTATTGTTCATTGTCATTTGTATAATAAATATTTAAAATTATTGTATAATCATTGTAAAATGAGGATAAAACTGGATGGCCTTGTGATTATCAATAATTGTAGGACACTTGTGCATATATTTATATAAAATTATAGATAAATTTGGTCCAAGGTAAACCATCTAAACTATCAAATTCATAACTAATAATTATTTAAAATAATATAATATCTGTTGTCTTGTTCAATTTACAACTTACATTCCACTATTATAATCATAAATATAAATATATAAATACTCAATTTTTTTTTTTTTTTTTTTCATGGTTACATTCAATTTGTATTTATCATTATTATTTATGTAAAGATATTTCAAAATATTTATTTATATAATAATTGTAAATAATATATTATATAATTAATTATTAGGTATTAAGATTAATATGAATATAATATAAAATTGAAAAAAATATTCAATAGTTAGACACATACAAACACTGAAATTTCTCTCTTTTTCATCTACTTATACACATTGGACAAATGTCATTTCAATCATAGAAAATTCGTATATACCAATGGGATAACCTTCGTGTGTCATTACATTGGAAAAATGCTTACGACTTCGATAATGGGATAGTGCCGTTAATAATCTCTTGAATCTGTATAAGCACCTAACACTGGCGTTTACGACACCCTGATGACGGGTCGTCGAGGTCAAGGGTCTCTTTTCATTTCATTCTTACACTCACAAATACGTGTGTGTGTGTGTGTGTGTGTGTGTACGTCTCTCAACACTTGAGGCGCGTGTCGCACATACCATAAAGATGAGACTGGTAGCTTGCAATCTAACAAATACCGATTATAAACATTAAGATGAAGAAGTAGAGAAAGATAATAACAAAAAAAAATAATAAAATATATATTTATAATTTATTTTATTCTATTGCCATTTATATTTTCAAAATATATATATATATATCTCGTGGATTTCTTTGCTTTGTAAATAAAGATATACTGATAAGAGAAAAGAAAAAAAAATATATATTTATATAATAATAAGGAAATGAAAGAAATGAAGTGGCCGACGTTGTCTCTGTCGAAAATCTGTGGGAATAAATGTAGTTGGACATAATAGGAGACTTATTAAAATTCCAACTTGTATTTTTTATACTTAGAATTTTATCATGAATATAGAATATATTTGTTTTTTTTTTTTTTTTTCTTTTCTTTTTTTAAGGTTTGGCGTTGGTGTAATGAAATGATAAGATTCACCTGACTCGATAAAAATAAAGATTGAATGAAATACAGTAGTGAAAGTACACCACGAGTAGATTCTCACCAGACAATGTCGAGGAGTAATGGGAAATATATAAATAAAATAAAAAAAGGTGAGATGTTGCATTTTCATTTTGTAAATTCAACTTTACACTGTTTGCCAAAAACAGTTCATTAACGATTGTAATAAACGAGTGTGAAGTTGATAAAACAAAAAAAAAAAAATGGATTGTATAATGTTAAAAATTTACTCTGTCTCTCAATGATTCGTTATAAAATTTGCTTTGCTATTCTTCACAGGTGTCAATTGGAACAAAAGCCAAATTCAAATTATTCTAACGAACACGAGTTGGGATATTTACACAATTTCATCTCTATCACGCGTGTGTGTGTGTGTGTATATAGTCATTGACTAGATTCAAAGTTAAATTTGACACAGTTGACTGAAATTAATTTCATTGAATCCAATTTTTTATTTTCTTCTGTCATGTTTGCTTGACGACAATTGATTTATCATTTGCTACTACGGTAATGGTTGACATAATCAAATGGAAAAATACGACAAAGTATTTGAACTCATTGAATTATTACCGACAGTCTGAAAGAGTTCCGTTTCACATAATCATCAGTTAGGATGAAATGAAGAAAAAGGAAAGAAAGAAAAGAAAAAAAATGTTTATTATAATTTAAATAACGGTGAAGAAGAAAGTTATTATTTATAAAGGAAAATTTGCAGATTTATTGCATATTGAACATCCGGATGTGCACATAAATATCTTTAGTCAAGGATAACTGACAATTCTATGGAAAAATGAAAATGAAAAGAGAGAGAAGGAAAGAGGAATGTAAACAGACACACACACACACGGTTGGACCAGAGCATTTTGTTTGAATTATTTACGAGCCGCAGTTGGTGATGCTCATTGTCATTGACTAAGGTATGAACCTCCGGTATTTGAAACCTTTTTTTTTTCTCATAAATACATATGAGTTTATTTTTGTGTAAATTCCACCGCGAATATACATTTAAAATGAATACAATTCAACTGTATTTTTGCTCTTATTCAATTTTATTTTGTATTTGTATGAATAGATTTTATTTTGTCATTGAATAACCGATTGTGATAAAATTATTCATCTTTTTTTTTTCTTTCTTTTTTTTTTCTTTTTTTTTGCTGTTTATTTTTATCTGTAGAGTTTTATTGTATTCTTCATTATATTTTCGTTGAATAATTTTAAATTGAAATAATCATCTGTCGGTGGATTATATTAAATTTTTCTTTTTTTCTCCCACAAGTCAATTGTGTCCCCTTTATATATGACAACATTTGGATTATTTTAAATTCACTAAAAAATATATAATCAGTCTAATAATGATCTATCTCAAATTTAATTCCATTAATACTCATTTTTAAATCCTTCCTGATCACATTTTTAAGATAAAAATATTTTTTTTACCTTACAAGTATAAAAAAAAAAAGAAGAGATAGTTTTTTTTTTTTTTTTTTGACGTGACCGCGTGATTTGTAAGATCAAACACTCGAATGTGTGTACGGTGAGTGAAAGGGTGCCGACATTCTTTCCTTCGTTTTTTTTTTTTTTAGGACACGAAAAACATTTGGGGGAGAGAGAGAGAGTGAGAGAAGAGGCAGTCGTGTCGACTTAAGCATCGATTTTTCGACTTTATTTGGGGAGCCCTTAAGTGAATTCACTACCGGGGAAATCAATGGTTGGAGTGGCAAGATGTGACCCTCCTTTTTTTTTTTTTCTTTTTTTAACTTTCTCACAGGGTAAATAAATCCCTCCCACCTACCGCCTCATCCTCCTCAAGTTCTATTTGATTTTCATTGTTGATGCATTGTGCATTTTGCTTGTACCTGAATATTAAGACAAAAAAAAAAAAAAAAGAAAATTCAATTGTAAATTTAAGATTTAATTTTTTTATTATTTTTTATTTTTTATTTTTTTCTCTATATTGAGTATGAAATTTTCGGTGGGATAATTAAGAAAATGATAAATTTCATATAAATTTTGTATGAACGTGTATTTTGGGATTTTTTTTTTTTTTTTTTTTTTTTTTTCTTCATTTTGTTTTCTTTTCGGTTTTATTATTTTTTTTACTATCAATTTTATCACGGTTAATACTAATAGAACACATTTTTAAATACAATTTTTAGTTTAAATGTCAATATTTTATTTCACTTATTTGATGATTACGCAGTTTTATCTATTTATTAATTTACGTTTGGAATATTATAATATTTTTATTTATACTTCTTATTTTATTTTAATTTTTTTCTCCAATTATTATTTATTATTTATTATTAATTTTTATTTACTTACTCGGTGTGATATAAAATTTTTGCAAATAATTTATGATAAATCAATACAAATAAAATAATTTATTATTTTATATTATAATTTGTCGGTGATTTTAATCACAGCAACGTCCAAAATGTCATTGTATTTCAATTTTACATTTGATATTTCAATTTATAATTTTGTCTTTATATTTTATATTTTTATTATCTTTTAAAAGACAGGAAAAAAAAAAATCTCACTACGTTTTTTTTTATTATTTCTTTAGTCAGAGTTAATTAAGTCACTGGGATGGCATTTAACGATCGACACACACACACACACACACACACACACACACAAACAAAAAAAAATATACACACATACACAAATGGCTTCTGTTAAACTGATACGATGTAAAGAGAGAGGAAGATGGAAATAGAGAGAAGGGGAAAGACAATAAATTAGTGACTTTCTACACTCGACCGATTCATCATGGACTCAACTGTCGTAATATTTTCTTCCCTCAAAAGTTTTTTTTTTTCTTTTTTTTTTTTTATTATTCATTTCATACACATACCACAGAGCAGAGATAATTTGTCACTCTGTCTATTTAATTCTAACGATCAGAGCAAGTCAATTTTGATTTTTTTTTTTTTTTTTTTTTTTTTTTTTTTTTTCATTTTATTTATTTATTATTTATTTATTTTGCAAATTTAATTCAGTAAATGCCGGTAATAGAGCAAAAAGGGATTAGTTGACGGAGGTCGGTGTGGGATTGTATATTAAAACGTGCGAATAAATTAATTTCAAAATAGCAAAACATTGAAAAAAAAAAAAAAAAAAGAAAAAACATGTGTTCAATTAATTTATGTAATTAATAAAGTTATTATTGTTATTAACCTTTTTTTTTATCTTTATTTTTTATTTGTTCTGGTGTTTATAATTGATTATTTTGTATTTTTTTTTTTTTTTTTTTTTTTTTATTATGAATATTTATTGAATTTAATTAACAATTTGTTAAATATGTTACAATACATAATTGTCATTTTTTCTTTTTTTTCATTTGTTAATTTTGCTGTTTTTTTAAATTTTTTTATTTGTTCAATATATTTATAATAATTATTTATATTATTATTGTAATATTTGTGGTGTTTGTGTGTGTGTTTGTGTGTAAGGACTCATATTTTATATATGTATATATATATATTTTTTTTTTGTTTTTTCAATTTTTTTCATTTCATTTTTATTAATTTCAGATCTGTTATCTTGGGTGATGGACATTTACATTAGATTCTGTCTCATTGCTGAATTCAATTTGAGTAAGTAATGAAATAATAAAAATATATATAATAGTAATAATAATCATTAAAAAAAAAAAAATGAATAAATATGAAGGAAAATTAATTATATTAAAAAAAAAAAAATGATTTTGGTGGGTTTTTAAAAAAATTAATTTAATTTCACTGAATGACAGTAAATTTTTTTTTTTCTTTTCTCTTCTTTTCTGTTTTTTCTTTCTCTTTTTTTTTTT
Source organism: Dinocampus coccinellae (assembly GCA_963920625.1). NCBI lineage: Eukaryota > Metazoa > Arthropoda > Insecta > Hymenoptera > Braconidae > Dinocampus > Dinocampus coccinellae. The sequence continues at coordinate 577,702 of OY987191.1, read as the reverse complement.
TTTTGTTTTATTTTATTATTATTTATTTTTATTTTTTTCATGAATTTCAAAATAATCATGATCATTTATTCATTATTATTATTATTATTTATTTTTTTTTTTTTTATCTAAATGGAAAATTATCTAGAATATTTTTATACGTTTATAAATGTCATTGATAAATATCAGGCCACTCTATTCGAGATTATTTTAATTAAATTAAATTATTATCATCTGCTATTTTTTTCTTTTTTTGTTTTTTTGTTTATTTTTTTTTTTTTAATTCATTTTGCATTACACATCGTGAGAGATCGTGAGATTATGACTTAATAGACCATATAAAAACGAGTAGATTTGAGTATTTTTTTTTTTTTTGTTTTTTATGATTTTTTTTTTTTCTCCTTTTTTTTTTCTTCACTTTCCATTTAGTCGTGGCATTACAATGTCATTATTACAATACAATACATTATATTTTATATTAGTTGTCCGTTATTAAATTATAAGCGTCGGATTTACGTGTTTTTTTTTTTTTTTCCTTTTTTTTTTTTTTTGTATTATTTTATTTTTCTTAACTATTTTATTATTATTATTAATTTTTTTTTTTTTTTTCCTCCTGCCATCTTTACCTCTTTTTATCTCTCATCATTTTCCTCACTTATTTTTCATTATTCACACTTTATTTTTCTCTCCTCACTATTATTATCATTTTTATTTTTTTTTATTTTATTTTTTTTTTTTGTTTAGTTGGGCTGATATTTATATAACTATAGCATATAATTGTATTCTTTTATTTTTTTTTTTTTTTCTGCTTTTCTCTTCTCTTATTTTTCAATATTGAACACAAAATGGAAATTAGTAAAGATTTTTATATTTTGTTCTCTTTCAAATAAACTACAGTATCACTTTAATCATAATTTTTCTCTGATTGACAATTTAATTTTAATAAATAATGAAACAAATTTTGTAACTATTGAGTATTTTTTTTTTTTTTTTTGTTTTATTTTTAATATTTAGAACTGTCTTTTTTTTTTATTATTTTTATTATTTATCATATATATTTTTATTTTCCTTTGCAACAAGAACTAACTAGTTTTTTTTTTTTTTGCTGTTTCCATTTTTTTTTTTTTTCCTCATTTGTCTCTTTGTCTTTATCTCATACAAATACACACTTTATATCTGTTATCTTCACTCTCTTCCACCCTCGCCCTTCTCTCTTTCTCTCTCTCTCTCTCTCTCTCTTTTGGAAAGAGGCAAAATCGCCACTGGGTATTTTTTTATTTTTTATTCATTTATTATTATTTTTTTTTTCAATCATTTTTTACCTATAGCCTAGTAATACAGTCTGCAATAGCGTGCTAAGGATTAAATTCAATTTAAATGGATAATTTTTTATTTTTTTATTTAATTTTCTTGTTATTATTATAATTTTTTTTTTTTTTGTTATTTTTTTAAATTTTTTATTAATTTTTTTTTTTTTTTTTCCGTTATATATATTTATTTATTTATTTATATTACACACACTCGCTCAAAGCGCACGAATTTTTAGTCACACACACACACACACGCACGCACGCGCACATACAAATATTTTCTCTCTTGCACATTTAAACAACTCAATCATTTCAATTAATTTCTTCTTCATTCGTTTTTTTTTTTTTCTTTGTTCTTTTTATTTCTCAATCATTTTCTTTTATAATATTTTTCCCATTGAATTCAACGAAATTAACGATTAAAAAAAAAAAAAAAGAATAAAAAAATTACTTTTACATTATTTACTGTGTGTGTGTGTGTGTGTGTGTGCAGTTGATTAATTCGATAAATTTTTCAATAGAAAAATTAAAAAATACTTTGGACACCATACAAAGCGGGTGGATTAATGTCACGAGATAATATTAATTATTATAATAAATAATTCATAAAATTATACATTAATTTATTCATCGTGAAGTTCATAAAGAAAAAAAAAAAAAAACAAAAAAAAGTTGTATATCAATTTAACTTTCTATTTGTGTAAATAATTCGAGACATTTTTTTATTTTTTTTTTTCACCCACCATTGATGGTCATTCAATTAGTTCATATATTTATATATATTCATTTATATATTTATTTATTTATTTATTTATTTATTTATCATGCAAATATATATAAATGCACAAACAACTACAATTGCGTGTATGGCCTTAGTCAATTATTTATTTCAATTATTCAATTGTTCTTTTATATTTCTTATTTTTATTTATTTATTTATTTATTATTATTTTTTTTTTTTCCAGGGTGACGGGGATATCACACACACACCCACACATTTACACACACAAACACACGCATAAACATATACATACATACACTCACACATTGATGAATCCCGTATAAAACACATATATATTGGGAGTCTCCTACGTCCGTGTCGTCGTCACACAGGAGAGGCAGTCTTGAAACGGTAAGCCATTATTTATTTATCTATTCATTTTAATTGAAAAAAAAAAAAAAATATATAATAATTAAATTAAAAAAATTAATTGGATGAATAAAAATGAATAATGCAAAAATAGACGAAAAACAAAAAAAAAAACATTTTTTTTCTATGGCTTTTTTTTTTTGTTTTGTTTTGTTTTGTTTTGTTTAATATTTGCTCACGTCAACGAGACGACTGTTGTATTGTCGTCTTCGTGGTATGACAGTGAGCTCGTCATGTGTTTGCTTGAAACGATTCGAGTGTCGATGACGATGTGTCGTTATTAATTCTCTTGTTATATCATCTGATTGTAATAAATTTTTTTTAGTTCTGTGCGTGAATAATTGTTGATGAATTTGACGTTGATGTTGCAGCTGTTGATGTTGCTGCTGCTGCTTCTGCTTCTGTTGCTTCTGATGCTGCTGCTGCTTCTGCTGCTTCTGCTGCTGTTGCTGTTGCTGTTGCTGTTGCTGCTGTGGCTGTTGCTGCTGTTGTTGCTGATGATGATGATGTGGTAATCTGTGAATTGGATCATGTCGACGGTCATTTGGTGTATTTCCTGTCATCCAATCATTGTGATCATTGATACTGAAGCTCGGATTGTATTTCATAAAATTGAAACACTCTTGACGACCTCGTTGTCCTTTTATTGGCTTGCCGTACTTATTAAAGCCAAGATATTTCGTGCTATCTACTGCGTTACGATACCTCAAATACGGTCCATTATAAGTCTCATAAAATTGACACATTGCGCCTCTTTGTTTTTTTGGCTGCAATCACAAATTTAATAATACAAAATCTCCATTTATCTATTGACAATTCAATTATTTATTTATTTTATTTATTTTTTTTTTTTTATTGTTAAATTTAATTACCAGAGCGACGGGTTTCCAACGTTTATTGAAGCAAATGTATCGCTGGGATTTTTCAGCAAAAACATACAATTTCCTACTGAAATCATCCGACTGCGTCGTCAATTTTTCTGCAACACAAAATTTGTTTTTTTTGTTTTTTTTTATTCCACATTTCACTTCTCAATTAATCAATCAATCAATTTTTAATTATTGTAAACATAAACATAATTTTTTATTTACATAACGGGATATTTTTGAAATAACTTTAGTAAATTTACCCATTATATTTCGTCATTGAAAACCCGGAAATATCTTTTTACAAATACAAATATATACATAAATATGTGCATGTGCGAATAGCTCATATGAAGAAATAGGGTGTTGTAACCTTGTGCGTATACGTAAAAGGAATTTCTGAGAAAAGAACTTGGGTTTATGGTCGTTAAGATTTACCTTCTATCTATACACATTATATGGTACTCTCATCTTGGGGTCCGCGTACTCTGCCACAAGTGAAAAGAAACTAAAAGAAAAAAAAAGTGTCGAAAAGAAAAAAAAAAAAAAACAATATTGTGAAGAGAGAAAAGATGATGATGATGATGATGATGAGGATGATGATGATGATGATGATGGCAAAGCAAAGGAGTACGAAGATGGAGAAGATGAAGAGATGGAACTATCCAACATACGACTTAGTGCTAATGAAGAAAGACAGACATGAGAGAGTACCAATATGGCGGGTGTGTGTACTCTACCACTTAGCAATCACCCAATAGGTAACCAACAGTTCAACCATCCAGCAAAAGTGTCCGCAATACGACAGAAAAAAATAAAATCGAGAAAAAAAAAAAAAGATATTCCAATTAGGGTAAATAAGTTTGTAATTTTTATATTTATATTAAATATATATTTATTATAAATAAATGGACAAAGTTAAGGAAAAAAAAAGAAAAACAAATGATAATAATAATGAAAAAATGTTAAAGAGGTGAGATGTGTTGTTGGGAATGTGAAGGGAAAAAAGATCAGGGTGGCCCATTTGACTCTTTCTGTTGCCTCGTTAAATTCAAGTGGTTCTTTCTCGACATTGGAATACCAAGAATGTCCCCGAACTGCCTCGTAAATGTGCATCTCTCATTCATATTATTATTTTTTATTTTATTCTCTACTTGTAAATAATAAAAAATATAAAAAAAAAAAAAAAAAAAGAGAGAAAAGAACATAGAAGAAGATGAAGAAGACGGAAAAATAAAACAAAATTATTAAGGGACAAGAGAAAAGTCTTAATTTTTAAATTGCATCATATCAAATAACTTTTATTTATTTATTTAAAATTAATTTTTTTGTTTTATTTTTTTATTATCTTCATCATTATCATCATCATCATCATCATCTTTTTATATTCTCATGTTTTTATTTTAAAAAAAATTCAAATAAACTCTTCAAGATCTAACAACGATCCCGCCAATTAATTCGTAGCCACTTTCATTAATTAATTCAATGTATATCACGTGCACACCGTGTGTGTGTGTGTCTATGTAAAACACTGGATTGCACATGTCATGTGCAATTTGTTCTTGTGCGCCCTCCAGGCACTTTTGCTTCTTGTATTTATATATATTTTAATATATCCATTGGCCAATTGCACGGTGTAATATTCATTGAACATTTTGAAAAAAATTAATAAAAGATTCACACATGCACGTATATACATATTAAATAGAAAATTGATCTGATATCTTTTTTTTTTTTTTACTATTCAATATTTAATATAATCAAGAATATGCCTTGGAGCATGAGATCAATATAATACAAAATAAAAACAAAAAAAAACAAATTGATATTTATTATTTAATCATTTTTTTTTTTTCTTCTTGTTGCAGATGTCGAGGATGAATAATCGGAGTTATTGTTGAGGAGAATTGAGATTGCAATATATATGTATATATATATATTTTTTATGGGAGGTCTAATATAAGATATTTGGATCGCTGATCGAAGCCGCCACGAGATTAGAGGGTGCCAAATGAATTAAAAGCCAATTTTAATCAAAAAGCGGGGCAGCACTGGCTTTTAGACACACGATTATCCAGGATAATAACTCCAAATGGGAGGAGCAATTTTTTTTTGTTCTTTTCTTGCTTTTATTTTTTTGTTGGGCACACGAGAGAAAGTGAAGAAGTGGTCACGTATTTAAAAAAAAATATATAATCGTCAGTTGGAAATAGAAGATTTGGAGAAATTTTTTTATTCAATATAATGAAATAAAAGTGAGTAGAAATTATTTTATTTGGAGAAATACAAGAGGCAGGTTTATATTAATACAAAATCAATTATTTGGATGTGTGAAAGAGAGAGAAAATATTTATTTATATTAATGTAAAATATTCCAAGTTGCGCCCTATCATTAACACCTAAATCGTCAATTTACTTTTCTACCTTTTTCCTCATTTTCTTTTTTTTCTTTTTTTTTTCCCATCATCATCTTCTTCTGCTTTTTTTTTTTTTATCCTTTACCTTTCAGTTTATTTTATTACGTCGAGTTTAACAAAAATATATAATAAATAGTCTCTGTCTGTGTGTGTGTGTGTGTTGTTGAACATGTTGTGAAGTCAAACGATTTTTCTCACTCGCGAATTTTTGTATTTAAAGAAAAAAAAAAAAAGAAAAAATGAAAAATTGTATTGGACAGGTGAAGTCTGGTTTACTTCACTGACGTGATAATCATATAGTATAATGGGTATGCACTAGATTAATTAAATTCCTGTTTCCACATGAAATTAAAAATATATAAAAACAAAAAAAAAAACAAAAAAAAAAATGAAAAAGAGTAAAAATATCTCTATATATCATATTTTTTTATTTATTTTATTTATTTATTATTTTTACTCTTTCTCAATCTTCATTTAGTTCAATCCGTGAAATAAATTATGAATAACAATTTATTATTATATTATTATATTATAAATTAACTTACGGAAAGGTGCGATAAGATCGTCACGGGCCATGGCCTTGACCGTGCGACCAATCACGGTAACGTTGCCGCTGCTGCAAGTCGAGTAGAGACTCACGGAGCGCACCATTGCCGGCACCGCCCCGCACATCACCACCTTCAAAAAATCAATAAAATCAATAAACAAAAAAAATAATAATAAATAAATAAACCCACCTTCCTCCCCTTTACCTCAAAAAAAAAAAAAAAATAGATAAAAACAATCCGAATAATTAATCACAAACTAATTAAATAATTAATTTTTATCTATTGTAGGAAAAAAAAAATTTATCAAATTTATTTTATTAATAATAAATAATATAATAAAACTCACCATCAGGAGGCACAAAATCTTCGCTAAGACGGCAAGCTGTGGTAACCTAAAATCAAAATAATAAAATTATTATTTATTTATTATTTATTATAAATAGAAAAATATATTTAGAAAAAAAAAAAAAAAAAAAAAAATTTGTATTTGTAATTTATATTGATTAATATTTATGAAAAATTATTTCACGCTTGCCGATAGGGATTTTCATTGGTTCACGAATATTATTATCAATTTTAATTTACAACACGACTATTTATATAAATCTTTGTAGCTATAATAAATATTATTTATATATATATATATATATAGGAATCAATAGAATATATTATATAGACAGTGAGAGAATTATAAGTCATAATATGCGAGTTACGCGACTACTACAACTGTCGGTATAACCAGAGTATATTTCCTTGCGTAACCAAAGTTCATCTCATATTACTACATAAATCAAACTTGCCAACTTGATTCACTCAATGAAACACACACAACATAGAAATAATAAATAAATAAACTTCTCCCTACTCCCACTATCTCTCACCGCCCACCATCTACCGGATCAGGAAAAAAAAAAAAAGTCCCAAAACAAAATTCAATTTATCCATTTCAATTCATTCACAAATTCTAAACTTCAATTCTATTCAATCATATTATTATTTATATTCAAACAGTAAAAAAACCAAAAAAATTTATATTGACAAATAATTGGATAAAATTAATTTTGACATATCAGTGATCAAAACAGAATACACTTTTTTTTCTTTCTTTCATTTTTATCTACGTGTACAAACACGCACCGACACGCATCTAATTGTAATACACGATTTTATATGCAATTCCACATTGCATTTAACTGTAGCTCCGTACTTTTTACCCACAACAATAACAATAATAATCTCAACCTCAAGAGATCAAGTTTCAACGTTTAATTGCACTCCCGTAAACCAACACAAGTAAAAACAAAAATAAAAAATAAAAAATAATAACATTGAATAACACACGTAAATAAAATTTTTTTTTTTTTTTTTTCTTCACAAATTTGTTTATATAAAATTATTATTATTATTATTATTATTATTATTTAATGTAAAATTGGATGGAATAATTATGAGGTGCAATTAATTTTTTTAAACAAGAGTTGGATGGAGAAAAAGAAGAAAAAAAAAAAAATTTGTTTTTTCTTTTTTGTTTTTTTTTTGGCGGCAAGTAGAAGGTTGATTGAATTGTGTTTATTATTATTATTAATATTTATTTATTATTATTATTATTATTTTTTTTTTTTTTCGGTTTACAGGTACACATGTGCGTATATGGGGTCGTGCAATTTCGCACGGGGCTTTTAATAATAATCGGTGAGAAAGCCACGCCTTTTTCTGGTGGTGCGTCGTGTACACACACGTACAACCACGAATCGCATATGATCCGCAGACGTGAAAGTCGCGCCGCAACCAACGTCACCTCGCAATGTAGCGCATGTGTATATGAGATAATAATGGAATTGAACGTATGTATTTTATATATATATATATATAATGATTATGTATATGAGCGAATTGTTTTTGTTTTTTTTTTTTTTTCGTTTGTTTGAAAATTTTATTTCAATTTGAACTCACTGAAAAACTTCATTCATTATTGTGCACTCATTGTGTCAATAATTTTTATTTGATTTATAAATATTCTCGTTGAAATACTGAAATAAATCATTGAATAAACGAAAAAACAAAAAACCACCAGAAAATAATTAATTATTATTGATAATTATAAAATTATTCACACACATTAATTATAAAAATTAAATCGTTTTATTTATATATTTTTGTTTTTTTTTTTAGTTTTATTTTATATAATTGTATTATTATTTATATTATTATTTTTTAATTAAATAATATACACTATTATTTATTAATACACTGATATAATTTTATTTACAGATAAATTTTTATTATTAACAACACTGGCGTTGAGTTTGATAGTGAATGAGCAAGTGATAAAATCCTCGTGGATATGATGATAGAACACGTGGATCAATTGCCAACACATCTAAACGCAATATTTATTGTGTAAAGAGAGGGGGAAATATATTGTCGGCTTGTCGCAAAACGAAAAACTGTCATAGGCCACTTGAATGAGCTGCCCCGACGTATGAAAAACTTGGCTACACAAACACACTATCTCTCATTCTCGATTCTGTGATGGCACCAGACCCCTCTCCTCACACTTTCACCACCACAATAAACATTAAATAAATAATAATAATAATAAATCGACAAATTCATTCGTATGTATTTAATAATAATTATTTATTTATTATTTAATATAAATGTTAATTGTAAATAGATTTCTGGTTACTCGTAATTTTCTTCTTTTTTTTTTTTTTTCTTTTTTGTTCTATTTCTTTTGCGTCTTTTCATGTCTTCTCTTTTTCTTTTTTTTTTTTTCATTTATTTATTTATTTATTTTTTTCTTTTTATGTCGGATGAATCTAATCGGTACAAGCCATCGTCACGTTCCCTCACGATAAAACTTGCACAATCGAATCGTTCTCAAGACTATTTTTCTGTTGTTGCTACTGCTGCTACTGCTACTGCTACTGCTGATGCTGTTGCTGCTGTTGTGGCCGCGTCATTGTGTAGGAAATTGAATTTTTCCTTTGGACTCGTGCGTGAATTTCACTTTGTTCAACTCACAACTCGAGGGATCTTATCAATATAATACGAGTCAGAGGAAAAAAAAGAAAGAAAGAAAAAAAAAAAAAAAAGTAATAGAGATGAAAGAGAAAACAGAAAAGAGGAGACAGACTAAAAATTACGTAATCTAGAGATAGACAGAGAGAGGATTTTTTTTTTTTTTTTTTTATCAAACATTTATATAAAGTAATTCCGGTGACGCATCAAGTGGATTTTGAATGGCTCCATACACGTATTGATGAGCAGCCACGCGACACACTAGATTTTTTTTTTTTTATTTTTTTTTTTTTTTTTTGTCAATTTTACCATCAATAATAACGTCTTTGCGACAATTCTATTAACTATATAAATAATAATAATAATAATAGTAGTAGTAGAATAAAAATATTCTTGAAATTTCTATTCAATTCACTTTGTGAATAAAAATTCACAAAGTTTTATTGACATCAACATTTTTATTATCAATTTGAATTTTTATTTTACATTGAAATGTAAAAAAAAAAAATATTTGGTTTTTTTTTTCTCCTTTTTTTTTCTTTCTTTTCTTTTTGTTTCATTTTTTATATTGAAAATATAATAATATATAAATACGTGTATACGTTCACTTATGTTCAAGGATTTTTTTTTTTTTTTTTTTTTTTCTATTTTTATTATTCATTATTCATTTATTCTCTATATATAAAATGTGTGTTCGTGTGTGTGTGTGTGATATTTTATACCTTGAGAGTATTTCACCTCTTATATTGTATATACTTTTTTTGTTTTTTTATTTTTTGTCTCCTCTGTATTACATGAAAGACGAGATTAAAAGGAAACCGATGAATCATCCCCCTATTCACAATAGACACACACGTGTTAGAGACTCGTGATGATTTCCCCTCCCTTCCTTCCTCCATTCCTCCCTG
>OY987191.1:540000-565000 GCA_963920625.1 Dinocampus coccinellae | reverse complement strand
ACAAAACAAAACAAAAAAAATAAAAATCCCAAAAGTAGTGGAATATAAATGAAAAAAAAAAAACACGCAATTTTTTTAATGTGTGTATATGTGTGAACTCAGACAAAACACAGTTTTTTTTTTTTTGTCCCTTTTATTTCCATTGAAAAAATTACTATTGTAAATATAAAAACAAAACAAAAATAGAACAAGAAAAAAAAAAAAAAAAATTTTTTTTTTTTTTTGTTCGAGTTCATTCAATATTTTTTAAATTAAAAATAAAATTATACGATATATATTACAATTGATCCAAAACTATTTGTAATACAAAAAAATAAATAAATAAATAAATAAATAAATAAATAATAATGTGAATACCGACAAATATGAAAATGTAATAGCGATAAAATGGTAACGATTCGCAGTGTGCAATGTATACACACACGCATTATTTAACAACATCTCGTGTATCGAGAAAATTGCTACAGAGTATAAAGAGATTGGCTACTGCTTATTTACTTCCATAATAATAATAATAATAATAATAATAATAATAATAATAATAATAATAATAATATACGAGTATGAGGGAAAATATCGAAGGGATCGATCGATATCTTTAAAAATTAATTGCACCTCCATCACTGCATAATTACCCAACTGTACTACACACATCGACATATATATATATATATTTTTTTTATAAGGTAAAAGAGGAGGTAAATCGATCTGGATACAGTGGAAATTCAATCGTTAAAGGTCAATGACATCTGAGAAAGAAAAAAAAAAAATGTTTTTTTTTTTTGTTTTTTTTTCTTGTTCGTTGAGTTTTATTAATTATCACAGATGTAATAAAGTCAATGGAGGGTTTTTCTTTTTTTTTGCATTATTTATTTATTTATTTATTTATTCGTATTCGTTATCGTTGAGAATAAAATTATGCGTTCGTACAGAACGAGAAAGAGAAATGAAGAAAATTTACTTGGGCATTGGACAATTCAATAGCCATGACCGTGTGCAGTAAATTATCTCGAGGGTAAATGCGACAAAGCCACACAGAGAGAGGGGAGGGGAGTGATGGAGAAACGTAGAAGAGAGAAAATATGAGAAGAAAAAAAAAAAATAATAATAATAAATATATTAATAATAAAAGAATTGGATATAAAGTAAGAAAAATAAGTAGTAGAAATAAAATTTAAAAAATTTATAATATTTATGAGGAGTAGAAAAATTATATATATAAACGTACAGTGATAATGACAAGATGATGATGATGATGATGATGATGATAAAAAAAAAAATGATAAATTAAAAATATTGTGGATGGCGAAAAAAAAAAAAAGATAAAAAAAAATTATTGAATTTTTTGTTTTGTTTTTTTATTCTTTTTTTTTTTTTGCAAACTTGTGGGGTTAATTAAGAGCTCAAGAGCTAATTCAATTATAATTTATACCCTCTAACTCTTCATATATTTATTCCATCGTATATGTGTTATAATACAAACGAAGATGCAATCAATTACAAGCCCTAAATGCCATACACATGCCCTGTGGAATAATTTATAACGATTTTACCTGGCGTCAGTCGATTTGGAAGGAGAAAGAGTTAAAAAAAAAAAATAAAAAAACAGCAACAACCAACAACGAAATAATAATAATGAATAGAACAAAATTAAACTTTCATGTGTATATTTATATTATTTCTTTTTTTTTTAATGTTGATGATGAGGGCGGCAAACATTTAAAGCAAAATATTCTCTGACAACGGGATAAAAACCGTCTCGTAACAATAAAAACAACAACAATAACTTAAATATTATATATGTGTATACCGTGAATTTTTATCTTTCATTCTCTCGTTTGAGATTGAAACGTCTTGGGTTATTTGTTTTGACTCTTTTGCTCCGCCCTCCTGTTCACTCAATCGACTTTTCACTCTTCTCACGTTTTATCTTAATTAATTTCAACAATTAAATTCCATATAATCCAACATTTATTTATAATTTTATTTTACTATAAATAAAATAATATTTATTTATTTATTTATTTATTATAATAATAATTTTTTTTCTTTGTTATTGTCTGTTTTCAATTTTTTTTTTATTATTTCTTTTCTCTTCTACGACGTTAAGAAAGACGATTAGTCATTTGCGAGGTTAAATATTAACCGCGAGTTGTATAATTTTATATTTTATATATTTATATATTTGAAATGTGATATAATTTATATTTTATAAAATTATACCTGATAATCCAGTTTCAATTTTTAACACTGATACAACATTTATTCATTGAAATGTCATATTTGATTAATGATTTTATATCCATTTATTTATCAATATTAAATTGCAATAATTTATAATTAAACAAAGATGTATCAAACAATTTATTTCATGATTCATACTATTCATATTATTCATACAATTCATTTTTATTCAATTTATTCAAATGATAAAATACAAATGAATGAAAAAAAAAAAAAAATAATAAATAAATAAAAATTGTGACATTTTGTAAATGTACAGTGGCACAATTAATTTAACTGGAATATTTAAAAAAAAATAATAATATTAATCACATATTATTTTCAATTATTTATTCCACTTTTATTTTCAATCATGTGGACAATTGTCATTAGTTCGTGGTTTATTTTATTTAGTTATTATTACCTATACGTGGACCGACGTGTTGGCGCCGTTGCGCTCAATATACGCGTTGACAATCTAATCTTACGATAATACACACAAGATACACATACACACACACACACACACATTCATATTATATATATACATAGATTTATTGGGATAAGTAATACAGAATGGAATTCACGTTTTTTTTTTTTTGTTTGATATGATTTTTCTGATGGAAGACAAAAGAAAAAAAGGTGATAAATCAAATTCTGTTATTTTTTTATATTTCATTGATCAAGACAATACTCGATATCTCTTTTTTGTTTGTTTGTTTGTTTTGTATTTGAATAATTATTTATAAAATTTGTGTTTATATTTATATATTTATATATTTATATATTTCAATTGTTATTAATAGTTTTTATTTGTTGGTATTTGACTCAGTGCAGGTATATCAGACCAAAGGTGCCGGTGTCTGACCTAGATTGAAGCAATAAAGTGTCCAAGCCATAATACACTACACCAACAAATAAACAAATACATATATATGTAGGTACATACATTTATATTGGTTTGTAAAACCTCCTACACTTGCAATATTGCAATCACAATTCCTGCGGAGTGAAAGAAACTCTAAAAGAGAATGAAATAAAATGAGTTTTTAATACCAATGACGACGACACTTTTGCACAACCCGAACACAATGCGTGTCACATCACAATTCTCACGCATTAAACAAAAAAAAAATTTATAAAATAAATTTTCATCACACAGAGAGAGAGACAATGAAGAAAAAAAAAATATATATATATTTTTTTTTTTCATATAAATTATATTAATAAATTATTTAATTGACGTTAATAAATACAGATATAAATTTTTTTTTTTTTTTTCATTATTACTCTTTTTTTGTTACAGTTTTAATTTTACACCTGGTGATTATTGCCAGTTTATAATATAATGTATTGATCATGTCTCTCAAACCCTTGAAAAATTTATTATTCGTATAATTTAATTGAATGCATAATTGCATGACTGAATTCAACTTGAAAATAACAGTTTATTAAGCTTCCAATCATTGCCCAAGCTATTCCATGTATTCATCTCTGTGTGTGTGTGTGTGTGTGTGTGTGTTTATACCAACTTTTACTTTGTTCCAATTTAATCGTTTGCCATTAAACGAAAAAAAAAAAAAAAAAAAGAAAAAAGTAATCAACAATAATCGAATAAATCGAATTGAAATTCTTCGGTTACAAAATCCAATTTTTATCAAATATATATATATATATATTTTTTCCAGTAAATAATTCTTAAATATTTTATTTATCTTTCTATTGTAATAAATATTATGGGGATTTGTGTGTATTTTTTTACAAGTAAAAAAAGAAAAATTAAAAAATAAATAAATAATAATAATAGAATGAACAAACGACAAAAACATTCTCCTCTTCTAAAGTACAAGCGTAGCCAAAAGGTATTGAAGTCTCAAGATGTTTGTTTGGTTTTCCCACGAAGAATTCCACTGGAGAACTCTTGAAACTGCTGGTCCAACGTTCGAGTTCTTTACATCGAGTGGACAAACGCATTACACATACAGACAAGTAGACACATACACACAGAGAAAAAAAAAAGAAGATAGATAGAGAAAAATACACATGTGCATTTATTATATATCAAAGTGTCTTGAAATAAAAATTATATCTGTCAATGACAGATAGACAAGTACCTGACATAACTCTCAAAAATAATAATACAATAAATAAATAAATAAATAAATAAATAAATAATCACTAAATTAATTGATAAAAAATAATTTTTTGAATTATTTTCAATTTATTTTTACACAGTCCAAAGAGAATGAAAATATTTATAGGGAATTTATTGATATTTAGATAAGACATTTAGAAATTGAATGGATATAAAAGAGATTATATTGTCAAGTTTTTATTCGATACTTGGGGGTACTAATATTGATATTGCGGTCATTGGACGTTGGAAAAAAAAAAAAAAAAATATATGATAAGTAAGAAAAAAAAAAAAATAATAAAATCATAAAATATATAAAGAACACGAAATTATAAACTATTAATTTTAATCGTCATATATATATATATATATTTATTTTTTTATTTTTTTTTTGCTTTGCAATACTGACCAAAGACAATAAAAATTTTGCCACGTCGTATATAAATTGTAAATGAAATTTAATTCAACTTTGTAATGAAGTAATAGAGCACATTCATCACATCAATGTCAACATTGTCTGTACAATAAACGTTATCTCTATATCTACTACGTATATATAAACACATTTATATTAGTGTGTGTGTGTGTGTGTGTGTGTGAGTATTTTGTGTATTGTGATTCTTATATTATCAAACTCAAGTTTCAGTTACCAAGCGAGACGCGTGATATTCAATCATTGGAATTTATTCTATCCCGTAACGAGGTGAGAATAAAATAAAATAAAATAAAATAAAATAAAATAAAATAATTACAATTGAATTAATATATAAATTTATATTATAATTATTTTATGATATTAATAATAATTAATTGTTTATTTTTGTTTTTTTTTTACAGAAGAAAATTCAATCAATTGAATTTTATTTTATTGGACGATGAAGAGGGAGGAAGTTTTTTTTTTTTTCTGTTTTTGAATGAGAAGATTTTTGCGTTGGACTGAGAACTCTAATATACCAGAGAGAAAGAGAGAAAGAGAGAGAGAGAGAGTTACGTGACAGCAGCAAAAGCAGAGAGAGTGGGTTCGACGCCCGACACGGCAGACCGGGTCTACCGACAAAACAACACTCGGACTTTTATATCCAACGCTCTCTCGCGTGCTCACTCTATTTCTCCTCTTGCTTTTCATGTGGGCGACAAGTCAGCGGAATAAAGTTTTTCCCGGTCGCGCCATTCAGGATGAATAGATGGATATGAATGGTAAGAAGGAAAACGGTGAATTGTTTCTCTTTCTTTTTCTATTTTTCATCGAAAAAAGTTGGACTATCCAACGAAAAATATCATCACAAAACTCTCCAATGTATACACAACAAACCTACACATTTGTCTTCTAGTTTTATACAATTTTGTAAACAATTTTTTTCAATAAAATCATTGGAAATATAATCAATATAAATTATCCAATGATAAATTTAATATTTTAACTTTTTAATATTATAAATAAATTTTTTTCTTGTTTTTATTTTTGTTTTTTTTTATATATTTCAATATCAAAAAAACAAAAAAAGATAGATAATTTTATTTATTTCATTGGCTCTGAGTATGAAAGTGAAAATTAAATTTTTGAGATAATTATCGAGAAAACAGAAGCAAAAAAAAACAAAAAAACAAAATGTGATAAAATTATTTATATTGAAAGATGATAAATGAAATGACGGAATAAATTAATTCCTTTTCATTTTTTTTTTTTTTTCTCTCTTATTTTTACAGTGTGCAGGAGAATAATTTCAAGGAAGATGAACAGCGACAGAGAGAGAGAGAGAGAATTGAACGAAAATGATGACAACGAAGATGACGATGATGATGATGATGATGATGATGATACTCGTTATTCCAGATTGATCGATCGATGCGAAAATTTCTCACGACACACACGCGCACCATTAAAAAAAAAATAAGGTAAGTAAGAAATAAAAAAATAATAAAAAATTACATTTTATAATAAAAAAAAAAAAAAATATAATAAGAGCGCACGAGCGTGTGGTAGGATATGACACATTCAAGCGTCGGGGGCTTGAGAGTCCCAATTGATTTTATAATTGAACAGCCTCAACATGTCCAACACTCTCTTCATTTTTCTTTTTAATATTCACCCCGCCTCTCTCTCTTTATTATCATTATTATCATCAGAAAAAAAAAAAAATAGATAAATAATATTCATCCCCTTTTAATATTATGAATTTTTTCCCATTTTGTGTCCATATGTTGAGTATAATCTTGGACATTACCCAGCAATTTTTTTTTTTTTTCTATTTTCTAATATTTATATCGTCTCATCTCACTTATTATTATTTTTGTTTTTTTTTTCTACCAATACATGTAGATATTATAAATAGACACAATACAATCGAGAAAAAAAAAAAAAAAAGAGGAACTACGATATATAAATCATGAAATAGTGTAAAACCTTTTTGGCTCAATTTTATTCGATCAATAAAATCCTATTGACTACATCAATTGTTAGTTGAATAGCATTTTGTGAGCTATTTACTCGATTCCAAGACTTGTATTAACTCGTAAATGCTTTATTCACTGCTTGAATGAGAGAATATAAAATTGAAACAAACGTAAAAAGTGTCGAACAAGAGCGTTAGATTACACTACTCGTTTACATTTTTATTTTTTTTTTTTTTTTCGTCATGTAATTGCCAAACTCTCACGTACTCTCATGATAATTTTTCATTTCATTTTATTTAATTTATTTATTCTTTATTTCCCTTGATTGAAGGAAAAAAAAACTTGATCATTTATTTAATATTAAATCAATGACACAATCAAAAAAAAAATTTACAATATTTTGTTTTTTTTTTTTTTTTTTTTTCGGTTTATCATCCCAAAGACTTTCAAAGTGCACACGTGCGGTGTATTAGATGAAAATATTGACGATTTCACATTATTATACACTTATATACTCATATATTTATATATTTATATATTTATATATTTATATATTGTATAGTTGTGTTTATATTCAGGTGGTCACCTGAATAAGTCCAAGACGACGATAGATAGTGGTAATGGATTTTCGATTAACGACCAACGCAACCAACATAGTCGTAACTGTATATAAAATACATATACATATATACACATATATATGCATACATATATACATTTATATATATATAAATATATACTCCATTCGTTGCGGTCATTATCATATATTTAATGCTTTTTGTTTTTTATTTTTTCCTTTTCTCCCTTTTTCAAATAAATTAAGTTATTTATTTTATCATCTCAATACACACATTTTTTTTTTTTTTTTCTTCTATTGCACAATTTTTAATTTATTATATTTATTATAATATTATATGTTTATTTATTTATTTATTTATTTATTTATTTATTTGTTTATTAAATAATTGATTTTAATTCAGTTCGGGGCTCATTTCACTACACAATTTTTATTTAATTACCACATTTTTCTTATCTCAAATATGTACTTATTTTATCATAACTATAGATTTATATTCAAGACTTGTACACATGTTAACATTTGATTTTCCAACTGACAATCTTAACTATATACATATTCGATTATTTTTGCTACTTCGCCAATGGAATTCCATAATCAAGTGTTTACTCGCATATACGAGGTCGATTAAGATTAATATTTCCAAGTGATTAACTTACTTGATTATTTAATTATTATTATTATTTATTTATTTATTTATTTATTTGTTTATTTATTTATTTTCTTTGACAATTGACAAAAATTTTATTGAATATTTTTATACACATTTATTATTTTATTTTATTTTTTTATATTTTTTCAAATTTACACATTTTTAATTTCATAATTTTTTTTCTTTACACGTCTCGTTTAATAATTTTATATAAACGTTTATATTTATATATATATATATATATTTTTTTTTTTTAATGTTAAGTATATAAATACTTTGTGGAGATCAATGCCCTTCAATTTAATTATTTAACACGTGGGAGTTTATAAATAATAGATAACAATTAATTATACAAATTCAAATCTGATAAATCACTCTCATTGTCATTGAGCTCTGGAGCTCACACTCATTGATATTGACACGGACAAATATATTTTTATTGTTTTTTATTGTTTTTTTTTTTTTTTTTTTTTACTCGTACAATTTTATATATTAATATTTATAGATCTGGTGGTTCAATTGAATGATCAATAATTTGATAAATTTATTATATAAAAATAATATTTTTTTTTTTTTTTTCAATTTTTTTTTTCTCTACTTCTTTTTTTATATTAAATCCATTTATTTGATTATTTATCTTTATAATTCACATTGTGAATATATATATATATATATATATTTTGAAATTTGTGTGAAATTATTTTCATACACAGAAAATTTCCCCTATCAATAAATAAATAAATAAATAACCGTTAGAGGATGGGATCGTTCTTTTCATTTCATTCATTTCAATTTTTTCTTTTTTTTTTTTTCCTTCTTCTTTTTTTTCTACTAGAAAAATCGTTATAGGGTCGTTTCTCACCCATGGGGATTTGTTGCCGTTACAAAAATTCAATGAACAGAAGAGAGAAAAAGAAAAAAATAATAATAATAAATAAATATATATATAAATAAATAAATAAATAAAAGGTGGAGAAATATGGAAAAAAAATTCATATTTTTTTTTTTTGTTTATCGTAAACAAAAAAAAAAAAAGTTTTTAATCACTTACAACCCCATAAAGGTGGTGTACGACTTTGGGTGTTTCGTAGTTTGAAACTGTTATTATTATTTTTTATTTCTTGCGTTGAAAGAGATCGCGAGGGGTGTAATTTGAGTTTTTGTAATAGTGAGAATATATAATGAATATTTGATAGTTGTGTGTGTGTGTGGGGCTGTGAGGGGTTGAAATGTACACGCACGATGTGGTTTTCATGCGACGCGGAGGGTCTTCTTTGAATAGAAATAAAAAATAATAATAAATAATAATAATAATAATAGATATGAAAATTTATATATTCAATACAATGACGTAATGATAATTTTTTTTTTTGTTTAGATACGCGCAATTTTAATAATAGATGTGTAAGAGAATAAGAAAATACATAAGATATTTTTTCTTCATACACACGTTGTATTAATTTAAAAAAAAAAATAATAATAATTATAAATAATTATATTATTATTCACTCACGTGTTTAGAGTGAGACGCATCCAGGCGCGTTACGTCAGCAGCGACGACGCATTGCGTCGGGCTGGCCTTCGTGTAGCTGTTTTTTTTTTTTTTTTTTTTTTGTTTTTTTGTTTTAAAATCCTCACATCCACTAAAATTATCCGTGATTAATCACTCACCCTCTCTCTCTCTCTCTCTTTTGCCAACATTACACACACCCCCTGCACGATGATATGATTTTTTTAATTATTTTATTTTATTTTATTTTATTTTTTTTGGGAGAAAAAAAAAATAATTAAAAATTATTAAATATCAACACAATTTTTTTTCTTCCACACCAAACACTCTCGCTCTCTCGTTCACTTTTTACAACATAAAATTAAATTTTTTTTTTTTTTTTTTATTATTATTATTTAAATAAATAATATATTTACACGTTTATCACTCTCTCACCACATAAACACACACACACACACACACGTAAACACAAAAACACAAAAAAAAAACACAATTTGTATGATTTCTCCAAACACTTTTTTTTTTTCTTCTTTTTTTTTCTCTTTCATTTCTCATTTGAATTAAATATAAAAAAAAAAATTTTGTTTTTTTATTTATATCTGATCCACTAACAAAAAAAAACAAAAAAAAATCTGTGTAGTCATTTATTTTAACGATTTCACACAATTAAATTATTTATTTATTTATTTATTTAAGTATTTGTCACAAATATATACAGATAAATACACAAAAATTCACTTATGTTTTGTGAAATAGAAAAAAAAAATGTATTAGCGATAGTAAATTTTTTTTGTTGTTTTTTATTTTTTATTTCTCTTGTTTATTGTTTTCAAAGTACGCGCAAACTCGTCCATACATATATATATATATACGAATGACAACCCCGTCTTTATATATATGTATTTATGTATTATGTATAGAGAGAGGTAAAGTTGAGGTCGATCCCCTATCGACCCCAAAAACGTTTGTGTCTTCCACCCGACTGAATATCCCGTAAACTCGTTCAATCGTTGCACGTGAGCGTTTTCCTCCTCTCGTTTCTGCACTTATTTTTTTTCACTGATAACTGGAATATTTCCAGCAACATCATTCCCACCATTTGGTGTTGTATACAGAGATAGTGGTGGTGGCACGGGCCTTTTCACACACCCCCTTCCAACAATTTTTTTTTTACTAAATACACTTTTTTTCTTTTTTTTTGTTTTAATCCCAATTTTATTTTTATTATTTTATTATTTAAGAGAATAGAACAAAAATATTTATTTTTATTTTTTTCTTCCTCTCATAAATTCACTAGTGACAAAATCAAAAAAATTTTTATATAGAAATAGTAAAAATATAAAATTTTTATATCCATATTTTTTGTTTTTTTTTTTTATTTATTTCACAATCAATTTTTTACTCACTATTTTATCCTTTTTCTTGTCTTTCTTTCTCTCTTTTTTTTTTTTTTTCTTGCGTTTATTTATAAACATTCAAATATTACAGTAATAGAAAAAAAAAAAAAAAAAAAGAATTTATATAAATTAAATAAATTACACTGGATAAAAATTTAACGTAATAATTATTGATAAAACCAATAAATTATCAGTCATTTTTGTTTTTTTTTTTTTTTTTTTATTTTTAAAATTTTTTAAATTGAATCAAATAAAAAAGATAAAAAAAAAAAAAAAAGTCAATAATTTAATAATAGCAGCATTTTTTTATTATTATTATTAATATTATTATTTAATATATTATTTTTTATTATTTTTTTTTTTCCTTTTCTCCCTTCTATTTTTTCGTGTCGTGTCCGTGTGTATATGTTTTAGTGTATTTGTGTATGTGTATGTGTATTTGTGTATGTGTGTGTGTGTGTGTGTGTGTGTGTGCCCGTTAATTTTCTCTTATGTTCTCTCACAATCAATCGAGTCTGATTGAGTGAGTGTTTAGCCACAATATAGAGAGGCGCGCGAGTTCAGCCCCACTAGTGTTCACTCGCTTTGCTTACCTGGCGATTTACTCGCACTCTCCATCGCCTCGACAATATTATCCCCACCAAAATTCCCACTCTCTCCCCTCCCCCCTATCCTCTATATTATCCCTCCACTCGTGTATATATCGTGTGTCTATAGACGTAGGTATATCATGCAAGATATTTCTTGGTGTGCTGCTGGTTCTATACTATTTTCCCCACTACTATCGTCATCATCAGCATCAGGATCACCACCACCATCGCCACCGTTAAAAGTCTCGTGTATCTTTTTTCTATCCCCACTACTCACACCTCTCTATCTCTCTTTTTATCCCCACTACAATACTGTCGTCACTACACTACCTATCGTATTTATTTATTTATTTTTTTTTTATTTTTTCTTCTTTTTCATCTTTGGTATATGAAAAAATGCGTATGCATTTGTATCAGACATTTTGTTTATCGTCGTATCGTTCTCCGTGTGGCTCGTCACGTTATTACGTATTAGAGACAGAGAGAAAGAGAGAAAAAAGAAAAAAAAATAGTGAATGGTTGGAGACGCGTGCCACCAGGATTAACAATCCACTATCCATTTAGTTTTGACGATGATTCAGCTTCGGTCTCGTATATTTTTTTTTTTTTTTGGGTTTATCAAATCTCAAAATGTTTTTTTTTTTTTATATTATTTGTTTATATTTTTATTGTATTAATTATTATTTATACTTATGAAATGATGGAAATTAATAATTTATATTTCAATGTGAAATAGAATGAATTTTTTTTTTTTTTTTGTTTTTGTTTTTAATTTAAATGTGCACGATCTAAGCAATCGCTGCGTACTGACAGTTGCGTGTGGTTGTCATAAAATATATATGTATGTGTGTAGAATGATTGTTGTATATGAATAAAAAAGTGGGGAGAGACAAGTGTCAAATGGAGATGAAAGAAAGAAAGAAAGAAAAAAATAAATAAATACTTGGGCAAATCAACGAGAGTTAATTCTGTGTGACATCATTTTTGTATTGAATACATTTAAAATTATCCAGATAATTATTGTAGGTTGGATTTTATATTATTTATTATTTAATAAATATAATAACAATATGAAAAGGAGTAAAAATAATAAATTGTGTGTGGACACTAAATAAAAAATAATGAGGTGAATAAATAAAATGTTTAGGATTGAATTTTGGATTTTTATTTGCTTTTATTTTTTTTATTTTTTTTTTTTTCTATTTGTTTCATTTTTTTTTTTTTTTTTTGGGGGGAAAATATATAAAGAATAAGGAAAACTAGTAAAAAATTATTTCACGTAAGCAATAAAATAGGAAAATAAAAATGGATATAACAAGAAAACACTTGAGGTAATGACAGGATAAGAATCAACGGGTGGATTTTGATCGTTAAGAAAAACACGCGCCCTATCGCGATATTTATCTGAGTGTGCGCTCCCAGTTGTAAAGAATTCAAGGGCACGATCCAAGTCTAAATGACTGTTGAATAGTCGCCAATGGTTAAAAGAAAAAAGTGAGACATAATAGAAATGTTTTAATTACTTGAATACACTAAAAGCGACAAAGTGAGAATTTTTACGAGAAATTATTTCCCTCAACTTCCCCGACAACTTTGACCGTTTCATCTTCATCTTTATCCTCTTTTTTTTTTTTCTCTTTTATTTTTCTCTCTTAGGCTTGAAGTAAATCATAGAACAATAGCACGGGTGCTTCTTTGTATTTCTCCAACACTTATACAGTAGAAAGACAAACGTCGTCGCTATTTTTATTTTTTTATTTTATTATTTTTTATTTTTTCTTACACTCGGTCATATAAACGCCTTGAAATCTCGACCGCGATCATTTATTTCTCGCTTTGAAATAAATAAACTCATCCCGGTCACCGATCTTCGACCTCTCTCTATCTTCCTCTCTCTCAATATATATTTCACAGGTGTTTAATTTTTTTATATATATTTATATATTTTATATCTTTCAAAATATTTGAGATAAGAAAAAGATGAAATTTTTTTTTTTTTTTTTCATTGATTATTTATTATTTATCGTGGAATTATATCAAATCACTTGACAACAAGTGCGGAAAAGTCTTTATTTTATTATGATAACAAACAATTTTTAAAATTTTTTTTTGATTAATTGAAATATTTATACGTGTCCACGTGTATATAAATCATCCAAATTGTTTTTATTAAATATAAAATACACGTATGTGTATGTTTGAGAATCTTTTATAGACAAGATGGAGAGAGAATAAGGTCGTAAGTCTTTCAAGGCTATCAGTTATAAATGTATGTCATGTATAGAATCGAGTTCCATTGGTGGCTTTATCTTATACGACTTTAGACCCCCGAATTTTTTTTTTTTTTTTCTTTTTGTTTTCTTTCTTCATCTTCATCTTCTTCTTTACCTTTTTTTTTTTTTTTTCTTACTGGCGCGTATTATTTTCTATTCGCCTTCAACTCAGCAGGTGCTATTTATTTATTTATTCATTTATTTATTTTTTTCTGTTAATATCTGTACGTAAAAATTATTAATTCATTATTTATTCATATTAAATTATTAATTATTAATTATTAATTATTAATTTTATATTTATATACAATTTTCCAATGTAATTTACACTCGGGACTTTTTTTTTTTTTTTCTTTTTCTTTTATTATTGTTATAGAGAATACAAAACAATTATCTGGTGATTTTTTTATTTTTATTTTTATTCCTTCTGGTTTCACTCAATCACGTCGTTCAATTTTGACCGCATTCAATCACTTTGCGGGTTTTTTTTTTTTTTTTTCTCCTTCTTTCTATTCTTAACAATCCGTAAAACTCCATTTTACCGTCTACTTTATACGTAATCATTCAAAATATTTCATTGTATCTAATTTTATTACCATTTTATTCTTCTATTATTATTATTATATATATATATATTTTTTTTTTTTTTTTAAAGAAATATTTTGTACATCCCCAACTGTGTCGATAATTTATTTCAATTCATGTCGTGATAAATTGTATTTATCCACTAATACAACGTACACAATCGATCATTTAAATTATACTCTGATAGATTTATTATTTATCTCTATTAATAATACATTTATTTATTTATTTATTTATTTATTTATTTATTTATTTGATGATTTTATTACTTAATTGCACATGCAGAAGCACGTGAATATTAAATAATCAATTTTTTTTTTCCTAATATTTTTTAATATACATGAGTTTTATTATTTTATTTTATTACTATTTTTTTTTTGTGTGTTTTTTTTTTTTTGCTTCTCATATCATGGGCAAATCCCTCACGGCTAATTTTATATAAATTAGTCATGCTCGTCATTCCCTTGTCATATCAAACGTTAATTGAGCGTGGCAACGATAAACGGCGATTAAATTTGATGAAAAAAAAAAAAAAAAAAACAGGAAAAAAAAAATATTACAGATTTTTTTTTTTTTTTGTTATAAATTCAAGTCTTTTTTTTCTTAAACAATATGAACAAAGAGGGGATAAAATATAATATACACACAATAAAATATATAAATGAAATTTAACGTGTAATTAAGAAAAAATATTTTTATTTTAATTTGAGAAAAAAAAAAAAAATTTTTTAAATATAAAATATTTTGAAAATATAAAGTAAAATTTGTGAATAAATTAATCTAGGGAATTAAACACACGGTGTATCATTTCCTAGAGTAAAAAAAGAAAAAACAAGAAAAAAAAGTCACATTGATCTTCCTAAAAATCCGGAATAAAAACGAATCATCTCATGTGTCCACGTGTTACGAAAAAATAAAAAAAAATTAATTTTATCAACAACGATAAATTCGTTATATTCAAATAAAAAAAAAAAAAAATATATTTATTTATATTTATATTATATTTGTATAAGTAAATTTTTCTTTTTTAATACATTATAATTAATTAAATCAAATAATTCATTTGTTTATTACTCTCAACGTTGATTTTTCTAAACGATTGGGAAATTCCTTCATCATGAAGATACTGATGATGATGATGATGATGATGATGATTCCGAAATTAAATATATATATATATTTATACATATATCGAAACATCTCGAAAAATGATCGCCCATGAATTTGGGTCGAATCTAATTGGCGTTCCGATTACCGGGAACCGATTAGAGGGACCTGTTTTATTTCAGAGAGACACACACGTCGTAACGTTCGCTGTCTCCATAATTCGTCGATGGTATTTCCATCGCAATTCAAATATATATGTTAAATACAAAACAAAATATCACACAGTGTAAGGAGAGACCATTTAATTTCGCGAACGGATAGAATTTCATTTCTTCACTCACACACACAAACACACGAGCCAAAATTTTTAACTCTTCATGTTGGGGTGTAAAAAATTTTTGAGATAATGATCGACGTGTGGAATCTTAACAAAGTGTCCGCCGTGACACCGGTTAGCACTTTTACCTAAATAATAATTATAATTATAATTATAATAATAATGAGTAGATAAAAATATTTAAAAATCTCTGCACACAAGTTGGCAGTGAATGAAGAAGAAAAAAAAAAAAAAAGAAAAAAACGAGTGTGAAATTGAGTTGAAAAAAAGGAAAGAAAAATAAAAAAAAAATCATGTGTATTTATTTTATTTTATTTTATTATTATTACAACACGTGACACTATAGAAAAATCCCTACCTGAATATCTTGCAATAACATCAGTTGAGCATTGAGATGTGATATCCACTTTGCAACAATAATAATTCATGTGTGTGGTCGGTCGTGTGTCCAGTGGTGCTCAAATTATAATTGCAATTGAATTAAATTAAATTGAAAAATAAAAACAAAAAAAAAAATAAATAAATAAATAAATAAAAATCCTTTTAACGTAAAACAATTTAATTTTATTCTTGAATACATTGAAATTTATTTATATCATTGTATAATTTTTCACGTAAAATTGTGTCCTGTAAAATAATTTAAAAAATCTTATCTTTTTTTTTTTTCTTTTAATTTTTTTGTCGTGCAGCAGTTGATAAGATTGTAAAGAAAAAAAAATAATAATATAAAATTTTCTTTTTATATATTTATATTTATATTTTTCTTTTACAGAATAAAATACAATAAAATAAAAAAATAATTTGTTACATTTTGAAAAACATTAAAAATTAATTGTTGCTAAATTTTTATAGACAATTAAAGATCAGATTATGTAATATATAAATTGCCATACGCGAACACTGTATATATTTATTTATTTATTTATTTATTTATTTATTTATTTATTTATTTATTTATCAATAAATCATATCTTTCAATGTGCATTTGTGTCTATCTATAAACACAAATTCCACGTAACAAAAGTGCGGAAGTGTCGACTTCCGCTTTTTACAAACTCTGCAATCTCATTCTCATAAGAATAAAATTATTACATATAATTTTATATTAAATACAATTATCATTTTTATATTATTTTCTTCCTTTTTTTTTTTTTTTTTTTTTTTCAATGTAAAGAGAAACAAAACAAAAAAAAAAAAAAATAGAAATCAGAGAATTGCGTTGTGTTGTACAAGCGTTGGAATTCTCTGGTCAAACACAAGCGAATACAAATACACACACACACACACACACACACACACACACACACACACACACACACGCGCAATTGAGAATGACAAAAGGAGAGAAGCGCGCGCTTGAGATTCGTACGCAATACACAAGAGAGAGAGGATTCACTCTTGGTGTGTCGTATTTTTCTTTTTTTTTTTTTTTTTTGTTCGATTACTCGGGTGTAATGCGAGTTATATTGTACTGAGTACGACACAATGACGACAAAGATGACGATGTGGTCCCACGACGCCTTTGCATTAAAAGTGTTTGCACAGGAGGAGAAGGAGTAGGGAGAAGGGGGGGGGGGGGGGGGGGATCTTAGAGCGTGTGTGTGTGTGTCCCTGTGTGTCGCTTCTTCCCATCGCGAGTTTGTTAAATTCTCTCTTGTGTATATTACTCTATCTCCTTTATATTTATATCTCAGTGTATGTGTATTTATGTTGATACACTTTTATTTTTTTGCCTTGTTTTTGTTTTATTTTTTTTTTTTTTTTTTTTTTGCAAAGAATGAAGAAAAGAGTCACGAGAATTTTTTTTTTTTTTTTTAATTCTCACAGAGCCGGAAATTCACCAGACAATCCCGCGTGTCTATCTCCACCTGTACAACTTGGGGATAAATTTTTCTGTTTATTTTATTTTTATATAAATTTTTTTTTGGTTTTGTTCTGTTTCTCTTTGAGGTAGTGCAACGTGTGAAGGGGCTTTTTTTTTTTGGTTCGCTTTGATATTTAATTTTTTACGTGATTTATTATTTTTATTCTTTATTATTATTTTTTTTTTTTTTTTGTTTTGTTTGAAAAGACATTCCATTCTCTCTCAGATACGCAATATCGTTGCGTAAACATTCATCGGTGGAATTTAATCCGCACAGTTGGATATGATAAGAGAAGACAAGAAAAAAAAAAAAAAAAAAAAAAAAAAAAATTATAGTTTAAAAAAAATTTTTCATTTATTCAATTAATTTATTATTTATTGGTGATTTTAGTTGAATGATATTTTTATTTATTTATTTTTTTTTTTTTTTTTCTTTTATCTTGTGGAAATTGTCGATTTTTCGTTGGTCACTTTAAAAATTTCACGATGACACTGTAAAGTGTTGGAGAAAAAATAGATTATGATTTTTTCTAAAATTCATTTGAGAAAATTGAGCAGAAGAAAAAATTTTTTTTCCTCCAACTTTTTTAATATTCTCGTTGTTATTGAGTTTCTGATGCAACAAGTGGCATCATCATCATCATCATCGTCGTCGTTGCATCCAACTAAATTTATTCATAATAATTTTTCAATTATCGATAATTTTCCTGTGACCAACAACAAAATAAAAACTCGATCATTCTAAAATACGTACACACGTTTACACAACCAACGACAAAAATTCTTCGTGAAAACTAATAAATAATATATATATAAATATAGAGAGAGAGAGAGATGCGATAGTGCACGTAAAATTCCGACAAAGTACATGAGCCATGTCCATAGAATGAACAACACATTAGTCAAAGATAAACAAACCAAAAAAAAAACTATAAACACAACGAGTAGCAAAGAAGAAAAATAAATTTATAATAAAAATATTGTACATGTCGTTGGATATTTGTGTGTCATGTCTACCTATTTATTTATTTATTTATTTATTTATTTATTTATTTATTTGTTTTATTTTTACCAAAACCTTTGACAAATTGTACACCGCAACGTCAAAATGAAATTAGATAAATGCACAAAAAATAAATTTAATAGCAAAACCAACGAATACAATATAAATTTTTTCAATGTTTATATTTTATGTTATCAATTCTTTTTTTTTATTATTTTTTTTATTTAAATGCAAACAAGTCAGAGAGAAATAAAAAATAGGAATGAGAAGAGTGTGGAGAGAGAATAAAATAGAAAAAATACAAAAGCGCACGCGCCGAATCTTCTGATTTGGGTTACTAAACTGTAAACAAATTTTCGATATTTTTCTTTTTTCTTTTTTTGTTCTATCGATTATCGATCCAGCCACCTCGAGTTTAGTCTCGGGTGCATGAACTTTTATATATATGTGTGTATGTGTGTGTGTATATGTAATGGGGGTATGTACAATCCCCCAACTGTCGAGTAAACGTGAATAATGTGTTGAATTCCTCTGTATTTGTGTATTTGTCTCTGTGTGTGTGTGTGTGTGTGTGTCTGTGCACTTTACTACCTTTTCTCAAGTTGTTACGGAAACTCTTTCCTTCTCTTTTTCCTTTTTTTCTCTCGAACATCAGAAAACATCGGACACACACACACACACACACACATATAAATACACACATTTACAAATTTATACACACGTTAAAGTCGAGTCATCGACTTCTGAGAATTGAGATAGGAAACTTTTGCACTGAGAATGGCTCATAAATTTTTTTTTATTCAACCCTAAAAAAAAAAAAAAATTCACAATTTTTCTTCGTGTTTTTTTTTTTTACCGCTAGTGGAGGTTTTTAGTTGAAACGTTTTCGGTTATTCTCTAACACACACACACACACACACACATACGATGTGTGAGATGGTGTTTTATCATTTTTATTTATTTATTTATTTTGTAATTTTTTTTTTTTTTTTTTTCTTCTTTCTCGTATTCGTTTTTTTCTTTTTTGGTTCCCATGAAGGAAAGAAGATATTCAATAGACGCGCCTGTCTCTAAATGACTATTCAAATGAGACGTATATGACGTGGCAATGTTCTTGTGTTTGTTTTGTGTGTATATAGTGACCCCGAACGCGAGATTTTATTTTTACACATAGGAAAAAAAAAAAAAGAAAAAAATTGAGACAGGATTAAAAACTATCCAACATCGTTCTCTTCTATTTCTTATATTTTCAATTGTTTACAATTTTATTTGTTATATATCACAAAAATATTTCTCTATTGTTCACGATATACATACAAAATCCATTTCTTTTCTTAATATTTTTACTATTCCCACATTTTAAATCAAAATCCCAAATTATTCCAATACAATTTTTACCTCCCTTATTTATTATTATTATTTTTTTTTTTTCTCCTTTTTACTTCCCTTCAATATTATCATAAAGCCAAATATAAAACGATTTTAAATATAATTCTTTTTACACTTTTAATATTTTTATCCTCGTAGTACTTAAAGTATCAAAAGATTAAAAATTTTTTTTTTGCATTCTACTCACAATGAAAATTTAATAAATAGAAAAAGGGTTAAAAATATCTATTTATATACATACAAAAATAATTTTTTTTCTTCTCAGTTAAAGGGAGAAAAATATATATATATATATATACAGAGAGAATTTTTAAAGTGAGAGCTACTGAACGATAAATTCAACGATGAAATTTTGCCTGGCGTGAGTGTCGGCATTTGTTAAAGAAACTCGAGTGTGGCGAGAGAAACCCAGAGAAGGATAAAATTATTATTATTATTATTATTATTATAATAATAATTGTGGTGGTGGACGAATGAGATGAAAATGGAGAAGAGAGAGAGAGAGGGGAGGTAAAAGTAGCTCGTGTAAATAAATAGTATGCGAATGGGCTTGTCGAGTGTGTGTGTGTGTGTGTAGGTGTCTCTTTTCTCTCTGTACCAACGATCTACAAGCGGCAATTTCTGGCACGCGATACGTTTTATTCTCGCGATGCGCAAATGGCAAGAGAAAGGTGAGAGAGAGAGAGAGAGAGAAGTGAAAGGGGATGGCAAAGCCACGCGCCACCGTGGCGCAAAGTCACACGTTAAAATTTATTTATTTATTTATTGATTTATAAAAAAATAGAGAATTTTTTTTTTTTTTTTGCTTTTTTTTTGTATTGAAATTATTTCAATTGTTTCTTTTCAGTTTTGTTTTGTTTTTTTTTTTTTGCGAGTGGGTTGGTGGTACTGAGTGATAAAATGTTTTAGAGGGTGTGGGTAAAAGGGGGTTGTATAAAAATGCGGTTTTTAATTGTTTATGGTCTGGCAATTTTCTATGCGGTTTTTGTAATTCTCGTGTGGGATATTTTCAGATACTTTGGGTTTTTTTTTTTGTTTGCCAGTGAATTTTTTTTATTTATTAATTTATTTTTTTTTTTTTGGTTTATTTTTCGTGGAGAGAGAGAGAGAGAGAGAGAGGAGAGAGAATTTTAATTTTCATGTCTGGGTGTGTTAAATTTGATTGATAATATTTTTTTTTTTAATTTATTTCTATTTATCACTCGAGTTGAGTAAATTTTTTTTATTTTTTTTTTTTTTAGATTTGTAAAATGGACAATTTTTGTCTTGTGATGATGAAATAAAATTAAACAAAAAATCAATTAGTGTATCCGTGTAGTAATAATAATAATAACGAGGAATAAACAAAATGAAAAAAAAAAAATGTTATAAATAAAATTGAAAATTCAATTTTGTACACTTGAATATCGTGATTATCATCAAATTTAATTCAATATTGAATAGTGATATTTCAATATTTTCAACAGCACAAGTAAATAATTTTAATAATAATTTTTATTTGTTTATTTATTAAATAATAAATAAATATATAAATAATTTATTTACACGCATTTGAACGGGCACGTGATTATTACAATTTTTTTCACGTTCATTGCGTAAATAAAATTGACAAAAATAAAATTTTTTTTTTTTTGTTGTTTTTTTTTTTGCGTTATGTACATGCAAAGTTGGAGGGCCATGGCGTGTGTGTAGATCGATAGAAAGCGATAGTGAAGGAAGAGAAGAGGAAAAAAAAAATAAATAAAATAAAATAAAATAAAATAAAATAATGCGAATGATGATACATGAGAAAAATAGCGAGCGATGTAGGGGAAGATGTGGAGAGGGAGAGTGAGTGTAACGAGTATGGGAACGTTTGCATTGGACTGTGTTCGGGGAACGCGGCCTGTTCTTAGGCATAGTCATAACTAACCCAGACGAGAGAAGTCTCTCTCACTCATATATTTATTTATTTATTTATTTATTTATTTATTTTATTTTTTTATTTTTTTCCTCTTCAATATATATGTATATATAAATGGTTGTGAAGGCTATAAACATTTTGGCATCGTGAAACAAAAATTATTGTAGATGCGAGAGAAAAAAGAAAAAAAGTTTTTTGGATAAATTATAATTTTTTTTTTTTTTTTTTTTTTTTTTTCAAATTTATTTTTATTGAAAAAAATTAACTATGTAATGTACACTGATATTTTTATGTTATTTATTGATAATTTTTGTGTAATTTTGTAGCGACAGCGTCACAAATTTTATTCTCACATTTATTTATTTATTTATTTATTTATTTTTCAGTTGATCTATATTTACATATGTGGGGAGATGGAAAAAAATTCTAATTTTTTCTTTTTTCTTCGTAAACGATAAAAGTCGCAATAAATATCGGTAAAATCAACAACGGCAGGTTCAATTGGATCCCTATTGAATACAGCGAAGAATTTTAAAGACGTATAAGTATTGAATTTTTATAGTGTATGAATATTTGAATTTTTTACTTTACTTATTATTTATTTATTTATATTTTTCTTTTTAGGACTCACCTCAACGCATCACTTGGACTCTGATGTTCAATCGCCACTGCCGAAAATTTTATGACACTATATACGTGTATATATATATGAATATGTATATGATAGTGGGAGGAAGAGAAATAGAGAGAAAGAGAGAGATTGAAAAATTTTTGCATATGAATGAACGTGTTGTTGTGACCACAGATGAAATACAAGCAATAAAAGGTTGTGTGAAATGACGATGGTGCAGGGCACAGATCGTTTTCGTTTATAATAAGGACCACCTTTTTGGTGTTGACATTTGTGAAAATAAATAAATGTATAATGAATCAAAAATTATAATTGAAAATACGCACGTAAATATAGAAATTTAAATTCAATTTATTTATATATTTTATGTGTATCATGAGTATTTTATTAATATTTTTTTGACTATTATGTTCGCATTATTTTGTTTGTTTTTTTTTTTTTTAGATTTATTTAGTTGTATTTTATTATTTAAGGTTAGGAAGAGGTTATGTGGTTGGTTTGGAGTTGTATCGATATTTTCTACGCATTTGACCAGTCCCAAAATTATTTTTATCATTTCTGACATCTGTTAAATTATTTTCGCTATTCCTAGTATTCCTTAAATTAATTCAATCATGTATGTCACCCTTAATAACACTCTCAGGGATTTCTACCACGTTTGAAATGAATTCTTACATTTTTCTTCCCCTTCAAAGACATTTTCACCGATCCTAACTATCCTTAGAACGTATATCATTATCCTCGACACCCCTAACATCATTTCTAGTGTTTCTACTAGTCCCAAAAATTATTCCACCATTTTTCCTACCTCTAAAATTAATTCCATCACTCCTACTACCCTTTAGTGGTATTTCCATCAACTCCATCATCTCCCAAACTTACTCCTACCTTTCTAAATACCACCAATGTAAATCCATCAATATACCCACCCCTAAAATCATTTGTACCATTTCTACCACCCTTAAAGTGGTCCCAAGTATTCCAACAACTTCCAATCATTTCTCCCACTCATATCAACCCTTAAATAACCTTCCACATCTCCTCCACCCTCTGTAAGATGATAATTGTTATAAATAATGTATGAACATTAAGGAATACAATAAAACATATTTTAAATTGATATTTTGAGTTTTTTTTTGTTATTCTACTGATTTGAATATTTTTCGAGATTTTTTCTGGAATTTCGGTCCGAAAATTTGAATTTTCCGCCAAAAATGCCAAAAATTTAGTTCCACTTTTTCCCGTAAAAAGTTAAAGGGGGAGCCACATTCGCAAAATGGCCGATTTTTTCCAATTTTAAGAGAAAAATCCCGAAAATCGGCTATTTTGCGAATGTGGCTCCCCCTTTAACTTTTTACGGGAAATTTTGGAACTAAAATTTTGGAATTTTTTGGCGGGAAAAATAAAAAAAATTGGCGGGAAAATAAAATTTTAGTTCCACTTTTCCCCGTAAAAAGTTAAAGGGGGAGCCACATTCGCAAAATGGCCGATTTTTCTCTTAAAATTGGAAAAAATCGGCCATTTTGCGAATGTGGCTCCCCCTTTAACTTTTTACGGGAAAAAGTGGAACTAAAATTTTGGAATTTTTTGGCGGGAAAAATAAAAAAATTTGGCGGGAAAATAAAATTTTAGTTTCGCTTTTTCCCGCAAAAAGTTAAAGGGGGAGCCACATTCGCAAAATGGCCGATTTTTTCCAATTTTAAGAGAAAAATCCCGAAAAATCGGCCATTTTGCGAATGTGGCTCCCCCTTTAACTTTTTACGGGAAATTTTGGAACTAAAATTTTGGAATTTTTTGGCGGGAAAAATAAAAAAAATTGGCGGGAAAATAAAATTTTAGTTCCACTTTTCCCCGTAAAAAGTTAAAGGGGGAGCCACATTCGCAAAATGGCCGGTTTTTTGGGATTTTTCTCTTAAAATGGGAGAAATCGAACATTTTGCGAATGTAGCTCCCCCTTTAACTTTTTACGGGGAAAAGTGGAACTATAATTTTGGCATTTTTGGCGGAAAATTCAAATTTTCGGACCGAAATTCCAGAAAAAATCTCAAAAAATATTCAAATCAGTAGGATAACAAAAAAAAAACTCAAAATATCAATCTAAAATATGTTTTATTGTATTCCTTAATGTTCATACATTATTTATAACAATTATCATCTTACAGAGGGTGGAGGAGATGTGGAAGGTTATTTAAGGGTTGATATGAGTGGGAGAAATGATTGGAAGTTGTTGGAATACTTGGGACCACTTTAAGGGTGGTAGAAATGGTACAAATGATTTTAGGGGTGGGTATATTGATGGATTTACATTGGTGGCATTTAGAAAGGTAGGAGTAAGTTTGGGAGATGGTGGAGTTGATGGAAATACCACTAAAGGGTAGTAGGAGTGATGGAATTAATTTTAGAGGTAGGAAAAATGGTGGAATAATTTTTG